>PVKM010015360.1:0-27982 GCA_004027735.1 Carollia perspicillata | reverse complement strand
ACCTCCTCAAGGAGTTTCAGAAAACAAACACAAACCTCCCCTGAGGCGGAGTGCTGTCTTCTTGGGGACTGGGGAAGACAGTGAGAATAAAACATCCATTGATGTCTTAGTAACTTATCCAGCCACGTTTTTCCCTCAGTCATGCTTTTAGTCCCTGTGGTGGTTTTAAAGATCAGTTCACAAATTCTTTGATTCTCCAGTCTCTAAAAGATGGAGCTTGGGCCTCCTGCCCTTGAGTGTGGGCCGGACTTAGCAGAGGTGTGAGCGGTAACTTCCCGGATCAGGTTAGAAGGAGACTCCACTTCTGTCTTGGGTGGAGTCTTTCACTCTCTCTCCTGAATCTCTTGCTCTGGCTGGGGGAGGCTGGTGAGGTGAGGTGAGGCAGCCCTGCACAGCGGGGAGCCAGTGCCCTTGTTGTGAAGACACTGGGGCAGCCTATGGGCAGGCCACGTGGAAAGGAAGCAGGGCCGCCAGCAGCCACACGAGTGAGCTGGGAAGCGGAGCCTACATTAGCTGAGCCTGGAGGCGACTGCAGCCCTGGCCAGAGCCTTCACTTAGGATTCTGGCTTCACAAGCGCTGAGTTATGTGAGCCTGTGATTTTCTTTTTTTTTGAGATTCTCCTTTCTTCTGGCACTGGCTCCATTATACCCAAAGGGTTCAATCTCTGGCTAAGCCTTTTCTCCTGGATAGTTCTCTGTTGCGCTGTGCGTGTGCACGTGCGTATATATTTGCGTGTTGGGGAAACAGCTGTCTTTTTGTTAAAGGCATCGAAGGACAACTGACTCCTCCTTTCAGGCAGTGATGTGCGCCTGTCCTAGTAACTGGGTCTCTAACCATTTGCTCTTCATCTTCAGAGTCATTGCCCCCACCCGGTGTTTTGTTCCCCAGAACATGTCCCCTTGCTCACGCTCGTGCTTATTAAGGAAAGAGCCAAAAGGTAGTTGCCCAGTGAGGAGTCGTTTTTCCTCTGCCTCGTACCTGTCGCCAGGTGTTAAACTCCTTTTCAACCCCTGCTTGGTTGTCTGGGAAGAATGGGCAAATCAGATTCAAGTAAGCTGTGATAACTAATTTTGTGTGTCAACTTGGTTGGGCCACAGCGTGCTCAGACTTTTGGTCACACGTTATTCTGGCTGGGTCCGTGAGGGTGTGCTGGATGCGAGGAATGTTTCAGTCCATGCACTGAGTGAGGCAGGTCGCCCTCCCCGTGTATGTGTGTGGGGAGGGGTGCGGGGGGGGCTCATCCCGTCCCTCGAGACCTGAGAAGAACAGAAGGACTGAGTAAGAGGGAACTGCTCCTGCCGGACTGCTTGGGCTGGGATATCAGTCTCTGAAGCCTTTGGTTTGAGCTAAAGCTCTGCTCTTCCTGGGCTCAAGCCCACGGGCTCTTAGACGGGAACGCACACCATCAGCTCCGCTGCTGTTCAGCCTTCACACTCGGGCTGGAATCACACCACTGTCTGCTCTGGGGGGTCTCCCGCTCGTAGAACTCAGGGCTTCTCTGTCTCCGTCATCGTGGGAGCCAGTTCCTTCTTATCTCTCTACGCACGTGCTCACACACACTGCCGCTGCTGTTTCTCAGTAGAGCCCGACTGATACGCGAGGCTGGCCTTTTTTACGGCCTACCTGTGTGCCTCCTCCTGGTTTTCCGAAGTGCTCTTACACCCGCTATAGCCGTGCACTGCTAGTTGTGGGCCCTCTTATGGCTGCAGGCCGCCATGAAATGGCCATGGTCACCCCCAGCTAAGCAAAAGGAGAGGTATTGGTGCTTTCATGAACTTGGCGGCTGGTTTGGAAATACGTCACTCTGAGGCTAAACACCAGTCTTTATATTCTTGTATAGCTCAGTAATCACTGAGATTAAACCGTTCATATATTCTTTTGCAGCTAGGATTCTTTCTGCTAAGCCCTGCCCCTGTGGCCCCCAGGCCACGGGAGGATCTGCACCTGTTTGGCAGGACCCTCCTGGGAGTTCTCTGCGTGGGCCCATGTTAAAGGAGCTCACACACGGTTTCCCCAAAGCCTGCAGAGTGGCCATTGGAACTTCTAAACTATTGCGATAATTTCCACTCTGGAGTAATCACATACAGATTTTCAGAGGACAACTGCCGAAAACAAAGATTTTAGATTTAGAACAGTTGCCATTTCCTTTCTTTCTAACATTATGTAAACAAGCCATTGACCTATTGAGATAACTCCTGGCTGGTGATAATAAAATTGTCATCAACAAATAAGATTCTTACTTAAAAAAAAGATTTTATATATTTATTTTTGAAGCGAGGGGAAGATAGGGAGAAAGACGGAGAGAAACACTGATCGGTTGCCTCTCATTTGTGCCCCGACCAGAGACCGAACCTGCAACCCAGGGGTATGCCCTGACCGGGAGTGAAAATGACGACCTTTCTGTTTTGGGGGACAGTGCCCAACCCACTGAGCCACACAGGTCAGGGCAATTCTTACTTTGTTATAAGATAAGAATTGCATCTGTATTGTCACAAAGCAATTTTAAGTCGTCAAGATATGTTTAAAAGAAGAGAATGCTTTTAATAATTTATGAGAGAATTATAGAGTCTGTGTTGGAGGAGGTTAGGTGTTGAGCCCGTCCACAAGCACAGCAGAAGCCCTGGAACACACCTGGAAAGGAAGCCCCTAAAAATCCCGTCTCAGCCTTTTCAAATGCGGTTTACTCCTATGTTCACCATTAACGGAAATGTTTTCTAAGAATTTGGTTTAAATCGACTGTCTTGTGTACATTCTGTAGCATGTAAACGCCCTTGTGACAAAATGTTAGTGAATTCATGGTACTTTTGTCATTATCGATTTTTTTTCAATGGCCATAAAATAAAATCACAGTTGTCATGTAGATGTCCACAGAATTTTAACTTTTTTTAAAAAAAGATGTCATTTATTTATTGTTAGCAAGAGGGAAAGTGAGGGAGACCGAGAAAGAGAGAAGCATCAGTGCGCGAGAGAAACATCGATTGGTTGCTCTCACACACTCCCGACCGCAGACCTGGCCCGCAGCCCAGGCACAAGCCCCGACCGGGAACCGAACCAGTGACCTTTTGGTTTGTGGATAATGAACACCCAGCCCTCGGAGCCACACCAATCAGGGCAGAATTGTTACTCTTAAAAAGAGATGCTCATACTTGAAAGCGTGGAAACCACTGCATTAGCCACCTCTGGTGCCATTTCCAGCTCTCACTTGTGGAAAAGGGACAGGGGCTGAAGGACGGAGTCTTTGCACGAGAATGTGTCTGAAGAGCATGTCGTGTGGCCTGCTGGCGGGATCCCCAGAGCTTTGGCTGGTTTCTAGTCCCTCCTTCTCTGTCTTTATTTTTTTTATCCCTGCATGCCCCAGGGTTTGACTCACCTTCACTCCAACATCCACTCTGTACTCGGTCATTCTCTGTGCCCATAACCCTTCCCTGAAGCAGGACGCAGGTACCTCAGCTTTTCCCTTACCTTGGTGACGGAAGGTATTTGATGCATTTTCATTTTTAAGGGTTTTTTCCTGCCAGTAACAGTAGGGAATGAGTAAATTAAATTGATGTCTTCTAGAATTCAGAGGTTTACTCAAAAAAAAAGGAGGTTCCCCTAACCTTCACTGAAAGGTAAATGAGAAAAGCTTAGTTTTCTTAGTAGTTGCTAACATAAAAGTAGTAGACTAAGTGATGTCAAAAGTTTCTTCCAACTCAAGTATGTTTCCTCTTTAAGGAGAGATGACTCTCTGTGTATTATATCACTCTTTTACTCTGGAAAGCACCTAACTGTCCTTTCTTCTCCTTTTCTCTATCTTTTGGCCCTGAAGATAATTACTGGTAGGCCACTGAATTCATTCCATCACCGGGGAGGAGGAATGCCGGGGGTATTGTTTTTCAATCCCTCCACCTGTTGCTTTTTGCAGGAAATGTCTACGTAATGAAAACCAGTAAACACTGTTGACAGAAAGTTAATGTCTGTGTATTCTGACACATCACCATTCCACTGGTGTGATACATTGTATTTGCCGAAGACGTCTGCGACAGCGTCGGTCATTCCACAGGGCGTGCTAACAATGCGACCTTGACACTCTTCCCATCTGGTGGTGAGGACTCTCCCCGACTCTTAACTAGGGCAGGCCGATGTAGCTGTTGCAACCAAGAGAGCATGGCTCGGGCGACAGTACGTGACTTCCAGGGCTAGGTCATCGGAAGGCCACACACTCCCACCTTCCTCTCTTGGCACACTCTTCGGAACCTCAGTACCAGGCCGTGCTGTGCGGAGCTCCAGCAGGGAGGCCTGTGTGAGTGAGAATCCAAAGCTCCTGGTCCTCCGCCCCAGCCAGCATCCCACGTCAGTCTGCCAGCCGTGTGAGTGAGCGTCCTGAAAAGGATCTTAATCCTCCGTGATGCTGCCCCAGGGGCTGCCCACATACAGCAGAGCACTGCCCCTGCCAAGCCCTGCCCGGACTGCAGGTTCACGAGCACGACAAGAGATTGTTATTTTGAGCTACTAAGTGATACTGCAGAAGATAACTGAACTGGTGTTTCATTTTGCCAGAGTTTGGAGTAGAGACCCTACTATATATTAAACTGCCTCAACTTTAAGAATAAGATGTATTTCTACCTTCAGGAGCGCTGTTAGTCTCTTAACAGAAGAAAAACAAATTCTGTGTCCCCTTCCCTTACAGATTTTTATGTCACTGATAAACATGTCCTTTCCCATGTTTATTAAATTATGATATTAAAAAAAGTAAAGGGTGGCACCAAACAGCAAAAGTTGGACAAGAGTGTCACTTACTAGATAACACCATTCTCACGTCCTTCTAATTTAGAAGGTCGTGTGCATGTTCACAGTGAGAAGTGACTGCAGAATGGCTTTGGAAAGGAACATCCTCTTTGTTAGTCCGTATCTTCATGTGCGAAGGTGTCTGTGTCATAGGGCGGTTGTGAGATTTCAGTTATATGTGCACATCAGGTGTTTAAGCAGTGCCTGTCACAAAGTCTTGGCTGTTCATTACCACTGCTGATTGCTCGAGGTCAGGGGGAAGAATAAGGAAATAGGCTGCCGCCTAAAATCGTGGAGTAAATACTTCTGAGAAGTGAGGAACAGGGGGATTTGAGAACGTCAGCAGGGACTAAAGGATTAATAAATGTGTTTTAGACTTCTTCAAGGCTTAAAGTTTCACTTAAGTGCCGGAGACGAGAAAGAGGATTAGGGAGAAGGTGATGGAGAGATTTCAAAACCAGGAATGGGCTAGTGCTGGGTTTCAGACTTCTTGATAATAATGGGCATTTGCTGATGGATTAAGCAGTGATGTCTCATATGTTACCTGTCGTCACTAGTTTCTTTTTCTAACAAGCCCTTTAAATGTATTGGTGAATACTTTACATGCAAAAAAATGTACGGCTCTTCCTTATGAGTTCACTCTGTGTTTTTATCAGTTCTTAATTGTTTGCGTTAAGGTCGATTACAAGGTGGAGTAGTAAATGACAAACGGACGGTGGGGACCAGGGCAGGATAACTTAATTCCCAGGGTGCTGATGCTTATTCCCAGGGTGCTGATCAGGCTTATATGTGTTACTTCATTTGAAGACAGATGGGATTATTCCCCTTTACAAATAGAGAAACTGAGACCAAGGAAAGTCAAGTAGCCCAGCTAGAAGTGTCACAGTCAAGACAAAACACGGTTTTTGCCTGCCTCTATAAAATTTTTGCTTCAGACTAAAATAGTACCATTGGCCCTGGCTGGTGTGGCTCAGTGGATTGAGCGCCGACCTGCGAACCAAAAGTCACGGGTTTGATTCCCAGCCAGGTCACATGCCTGGGTTGCGGGCAGGGTCCCCAGTCAGGGCGGGGGTGGGCGTATGCGCACGAGGCGGCGATTGACATTTCTCTCGCACATTGATGTTCCTCACCCTCCCTTTCTCTTTTCTCCTTTTTAAAAATAAATAAATAATTTGAAATAGTACCATTGGATTAAAAAAATCTGTGGTGGAGATAATTTTTATGAGGTTCTATTAAGGTCCCATAATAAAATGAAAACACTTCTTTTTTTAAAAGATTTTATTTATTTATTTTTAGAGAGAGGAGAAGGGAGGGAGAAAGAGAGAGAGAAACATCAATGTGTGGTTGTCTCTCACGTGGCTCCCACTGGAGACCTCGCCCGCAACCCAGGCATGTGCCCTGACTGGGAATCGAACTGGCGACCCTTCTGTTCCCAGCCTGCGCTCAATCCACTGAGCTACGCCAGCCAGGGTGAAAACACTTCTTGATATGGATATCTTCTGGCTTCAAATGCTTTAAACCTCCTCTCGCTTCTACAACCATTCTTTTTTATTTCACCAATTTCTGTAATTGAGATAACGTAGTTTAATCAGCCGATCCCTCTCCAGTGGTTCCGGAAATTAGGTAAAAGTATTGTGGTTGGTTTTGGTAACCAGGTGGCGTTTTCACTTTTAAGTATCAAAGAGAGTAAAGACCATTAAGAATCAAAAGAATTCTGTTTCTAGACAGTTCATGCTGTTGCACGTCTCACAGGTACCAGATTAAAAGGCAGAAATGTTGAATGACGTGTGAATTTACCGGATAACACACAAACCTTGTGCACGAGCCTAGATGATGGACAGGCAATTTGAAATGTTACTCAGTGAAAACCATCTCCACTCAGACTGACGCACTTTATTACATTCTGCATACAGGAATGTGGTCTTTGATTCACTCAGGGTATTATTCCTGAAGGTCTCAGGTTTTTCTTTCTTCTTGTGTTTTGGATCCCTTTATCCTTTGCAGCATGTTCTGTTTTTTTTTTAATTTATTGATTTGAGAGAGGGAGAGGAAGGGAGGGGGAGAGAGAGACATCCATTTGTTGTTCCACTTATTTACGCATTCATTGGGTGCTTGTTGTATGTGCTCTGACCTCAGCGTAGCAGGATGAGGCCCTGACCAGCGAGCTGCCCGGCCAGGGGCTGTGTCCGTGGGTGGGTGGGGGGCCACTCCGTGCAGTCCGCACGTAAAGAATGGGGGTTACGCTCCACCTTGTTGAAGGCAAAGCATGTAAATTATTTTGATTTTTTTCTTCATAGGAGTTTCGCCTATTCTCCCTCTAGTTAGTTACGTGTCTATTTATTTATATAATTGGACACGTGGTTTTTTTAAGACTTCGATTTACAATCCAGTACGACTTTACTCTTGTTGCTGCTGAGATTGTTCCAACTTGGCCACTGGGAGCTCTTCAGTTGACGCTTTGTCCCTTTGACATATTTCTGTCTTTGTGGGTTTAAAAAAACTTTTTCCCCCACACTTCCTTACTTTCTGGCACTATGAGATACTCCAGACTCATTTTGTGCATTTTTTGCTTCTGTCAAAGACTCAGACATTTCTCCAAGGAACCTTGTTTCCTTTTACTGGAAATGATATTAAAAATCAGGATCTGGGTACTGAGTGTGCTTGTTGCTACTGGGGGACAATGGGGTCTTAATTCGCCTTCCTGTATGATTGATGAAGTCAAGCACCTTTGTATGTGTTTACGTGTTATTTGTATCTCTTGTTTGTCTCGTAGGAGAATTAATCTGGTCCCTGTTACTACATCTTGGACAGAAGTGGAAGTCCTTAAGATGTGTTTTTAAAAATTTTGAATGAGTGTTTAATTTAATTTTTTTAAATGTTTATTGATTTTAGAGAGAGAGGAAGGTAGAGAGAGAAACATCGATGTGAGAGAGAAATCGATTGGTTGCCTTCCATATCTGCCCCCACCAGGGTTCGAACCCGCAACCTAGGTGTGTGCCCTGACCACAAATTGAGCCCTCCAGCCTTTTGGTGTATGGGACAACGCTCCAACCAACTGAGCCACACAGGCCAGGGCCTGAATGGGTGTTTAATTTTATCAAATGCTTTTTCTGTGTCTATCGAGATGATTAAAAGATTTTTTTCTCCTTTTTTTTTGTTAATGCATGTTAAATTATGTTGATTTTTTTCCTAATGTTAAATCAACCTTGAGTTTCTGGAATAAATCCTACTTAGTCATGATGCATTATCCTTTCTTATAGGTTGCTCAGTTCAATTTATTGGTGTATTTTTTAGGATTTTTGCATCTATGTTTTTTTCCATATACTGCCCTTCCTCAGGTGTTGACATTAAGACTGTCCTGGTTTATAAAACGTTCTGGAACATGTTCCTTCCTTTTTTTTTTTTGGAACAGCTTGCACACTATTGGTGCTTTTTCTTCCATAAATGGTTAGACAAATTCTCTGGTGAAGCCATGTGGTAATTTCATTTGGGAAACTGAGTACAGATCTATTTCTTTAATAGTCATAGGGCTATTCAGATTTCTCATTCGTTTTTGTTTCAGTTTTGGTCAGCTATTTTTCTAAATAGACAAGTAATCTGTTCAAAGTTTACATCTAATCACCAATAAACCTTTCATTCGTGTGCTTTTTCAAACGATGTCAGTCCCCCATAATACGGTATGTACTTTGAAATGCGTGTATTTTTTCACACACCCCCCCCAGTAGACCATAACCCAGCAGGCAGGTTCTCTCTCTGATAAAACCGTATTACCCGAGGCTTAGGGCCACGTAGATACTTTAATTAAATTACAGCATATTTAGAGTTTGTGTTGAGATTTTAAAAGGAGAGGCCTTGATTTAAGTAGTAGTTTTAGTACTTCATTTGAGCTCTGTCGGTCTCTAAAACGTACATTTTTCCTCTTCGGCAGTGGGTTAGTGTTTGCTAGAATATGTGTTGAATAAAAAGGTGGGACTAGTGAATTGAAAGTATAGTTCTTAAACTTTGGAAATACCATTTCTGTTATATTTATATTTCTAGATTTCACTCAATTCTATTTTTATTTCCCGAACCTTGTAGAATGGATATCTGTCTATAATTCTACAGCAATTGAAAGAAAAATAAGTCTAGTTCAGAACATGACTTACCAAAACCAGTTTTTATTTCTGTTCAGGGGAGACTGTAACTTGACTTGAATTGTGTGAGCAGGGAAAATGTAATGAATACATAACGTTTCAGTACCACCAAATGTGTTCATCTGGTTAGAATAGACTTAGTTTCAGAGTCACAATGTCAGGGAGGAATGCGGTTTGAGTGGAAAGGGTTCAATTGAAGGTCCGTTTCTATAAAGTATATTGTCTGTTGCCAAAAGAAATATTACCTAGCAGCGGTTGACATGTGCCAAGAGAGGCCAGGGAAGTCTTGTAGTAGAAATTGCACAGGAGAGCCGTCAGGCAGGAAATAAAGCTTAAGATGCTAAAAAAAAATTTACTGGATGGCTCAGCCGTTGGAAGTGAATCTTCCATTGCTCGTATTTTTAAAAATCATCCTCTTACATTGAATAGGAAGAGTTACTTACATGTGATTTAAACTTGCGAGAAAAATTTAACCCAACATTTAAGACATTTTCTAAGATCCTATTCAGTAAATATGAATATGTTTATAGCCTTTTCCTACCAGGTGTTTATGTTCTGAGGTTTGGAAATGTAGGAGGAGATGAGCTTTAAGTTCTTGGGCATGGAATAGTGTAAATAATTTCCTTTTCTGTGGCAAGAATGGAAATACAGAAAATGTAAATAAGCAGTTGTGTCTAAGGGTTTACCTGTGGCTCTCGCTCCCTCTCTCTCTTTTCTCCTACGATACTGCCCTTCCCATTGCCTCTGTGCACATCCGGACACGCTGCACAGAACTGCAGGGGTTCTGCGCCCCAGGGCCTTCTGCAGGGTACCTGATCGGGCTCCTTTGTGTGTGGGGAAACCAGGCAGGCCTGGTTGAAGCACGGGCAGTTTTCCCAGGGTCGGAAAGGGGGTCAGGACATTTTCAGCACTTGGGGAAACGGAACCTGTCCCTTCATTGCTGTTGTATTAGTTATTAGAAATCTTAAATGCGGTCTTGGTTTTCTCACCACCAGGTAGGTGGCTTCTGCCTGGTGGGGTGTCGGCTTTTGGTGCACCGCCAGCAAAAGTGAACACCGTCCAGCCGCTCTGAGGGCCGCTCTTGCTCAGGAAACAGAAACAGTGCTGGCACTTTCAATAAAATAAGAATAGCGTTAGGTTCGCAGAACTGACAGAAGGCTTGGAGCTCCCAGCTGCGTTTCGGACTCCGGTCGGAAAACTCCCGAAGGAACAGAGACGGTCCTGCCGTTCCGTCATAGGCTGTCCTTGCAGCAGAGTTGTGTTGGAGTCTTAAACGGTCTGGTTCACTTCTGGGCCATGACAGCATTAAAGATGCTTTTTTTTAAAAAAAGGTTTTTATTTATTTTTTAGAGAGAGGGGAAGGGAGAGAGAAAGAGAGAGAGAGAAACATCAGTGTGTGGTTGCCTCTCAATGTGTCCCCTGCTGGGAACCGCCTGCAACCCAGGCATGTGCCCTGACTGGGAATCGAACGGGCGACCCTTTGGTTCGCAGCCTGCGCTCAGTCCACTGAGCTACACCAGCCAAGGCATACAGATGCTTTCTGAAGACACACACAAAAAATTCCCACTTAATTGAGAAAAATTTCTTCTACAGGAAAGTTGTATTCTGAGCTCAGATTGTAGCTGCCTTGTGGCCCGTACAGCAGGGGCTGTCTCGAATCATGAATTAGAGCTCGGGCTTTGCCACTTATTAGCTCTGGACTCTCGGGTAAATTATTTACTTCAGTGTCTCAGTTTCTTCGGCTCTGAAATGGGAATAATACTAATAGTGTGTACCTCATAGGCTTGTTTTGAGGATTAAATTAACACTTGTGAAGTGCTTAGAAAGTGCTTGTCAGTATGTAACAGTTCTTCCCACAAATTTGACAGTTTTGACTAGCATTTCCCAAAGTGTGAAGCAGTAGTTCAGTATTCCACATTTCACTCTTTTAGTCACAAACACTTCCTTCCCTTCTTTATGCTTATAAAATCCTTTTCTTCTTCTCCTCCCAAGAGGAGACGACCCCAAAGCCCCATCTAATCACAGAGCCAGGCTTAACATACACGACATTGCGGTAGTCTCGCCATCACTTCTTGATGAGGTTCTTGGAGCTCCTGCTCGTCCCAGACTCCAGAGGTGGGACAGCGGGAGGGCAGCTGGGGTCAGTGCCCCCATGCCCGTCTCCTTCCTCCTCCCGCATCCCCCTCCCCTCTGCCCACCTCCTTCCCCTTTCCTTCATTCTTCTCTCGATTTACTCCAAAACGGGAAGAAATGTACGTGGAATATATGCTCGTCATCTCTGTGTTGACTGTTATATTTCTTAGTTTATTTTGTGGGTAATTCTGTACTGGTCCCAAATCTAATGCTCTAGTCTTCTTAAAACAGACACGGATTTAAATTCCGTTTCTGTCACCTGACTTTAAGCAGTTACCTAATCATTTTGAGAGTTAGTTTTCTTATTTTTAAAATGCACTTGATAATATCTTTCTCCCAGTGTTACTGTAAATTTAGATTCACTTTTGGCTTCATGTGATGCACTTTCCATATGTATGTGCATTTCTCTTTCGATATTAAAAAAAGCAGAAAAGGTGAAGACAATGAAATAAGGAGAACGATTGAGAACAGAGCATCTCACGGGAGATTTAATAACATTTTGATGACAGAAACTCAATAGTGGAAAAGTAACTGATGTAGCAGAGCAGAGAGATGTTATTACTTTTTAGGTATCAACCTTTAGGACCCGACAGGGCAGGGCCTATGGGAAGCAGACTGACTGAACCTGCACCTTTGCTAGAGGCGCCAGGTAGTCCAGAGGCGGGGTGTGGCCCTGAGCTGCAAAGCCATGTACCGAAAAGTTGGATCCCCAAGTCTGCCGTCTCACACCAAGCAGCCAGACAACCACGTCCCCTCCACCCCTTCGTTATTCAGGAGAAGCTGAATGTGGCTGGGGACAGGGGTCTCTACAAACTGCAGACATTCGGGGATGAAGTGAGCCGTAGAACAGAAAGTGGGCGTCGTCTGCGTACTGAACTGGGACCTCACCTCATCTGTCAAATATACTCTGGCCGCTGAGCACCGGCCACCAGGCTTCTACAGCTCGCCGAGGAGAGAAACTAAAGAAGCTTCAAAGAAAAGACTTTCTCGTGCTGTTTGAGGGTGTCTAAGGAAAGAGCTGTTTCCGGTAGGGAGGTGCTTTGGCCAAAGACCCTGTCTGTACACGCGGGGTTGCCAGTCGGATCGCGCAGGCCTCTCTCTCGGGCAGAAGCAGACAACTCAGGCTCATGAGACGCAGGGAAGAAAATCTCATCAAACCAAAGCAAAGCACAAATTCTCTAGCTCATAATCTCACAGAAACAAGGGTTTGTAAAATAAGAGCTGGGTTCTTTGAGAATGTGGGATAAGAGAGCGATTGGATGTATGTCACTGTGGTAGCTCAGACCAAAACACCTTTTTTCTTTTAAATTGAATTTATTGGGGTGACACTGGTTAACAAAATTATACAGGCAAAAAAAAGTTTTTTTAATGATTGAAGGGTGCGGTTGAAAAAGTCTCCCAGAAACTAGAAGGAAAAGACAATGATGAAAATAAGGAGAGAAGAGATAAGAAGGTTACAGTCTCAAGAGGGTCCAGTGACAGACTAATATAGAAGCTGCGTAAGGAGAGGAACATTATCCAAAATAAAACAATCACAAAACAAAATAAATTGTCCAGAACTGATGTCTCCATAATGGCTAGCCAAGTGAATGAAAAAAGCTCCATAGTAAGGTCTGTCATCATGAAATTGCAGAACATCCTTTATAAGAGACAAGATAAAGGTCTCGAAGCTTTCAGTCACACACATGCACACACACACACACACACACACACGTCGTATGTAAGGAATAGAGAATAAAAAGAGAATCAGATTTCTCTGTTGCAATTCTAGAATTTTTTACCAGAATTTTTCAAGCATTACATCAATGTCTTTCAGCCTGAATTTGATACCTGGCCAAATTATCAATCAGGTATTAGCAGCATATGATCAGCAAGGATTTAGACATTTTTTTCTATTCTTAGGAAACTACTGGAAGGTGCTCTTTAGCAAAATGAGGGTGTATTTCTGAAAGATGATGCATTTCGTGGTCTCAGGAATCAGCAGCTCCAGCATGTAAGAACAGTAAGGGAATTTTCAAGGTGACGCATTGCAGAGCGGGCCTGGGAACAGCCGAGCCAGCGTGGCCAGAGTTGGAATGCTGTGGGGAAGCGGTGTCCAGGGGAACATGTGGGACCAGTGATGGGTTATTTTGTGTAATAGAGTGTTTGGAATAAAATTGATGCATGTGTGATGGAACATTTTGCAAAACTGAAAGCTAGGTGTATATAGAAAATAATGTAAATAAAAATATGAGGTATGGCCCTGGCTGGTGTAGCTCAGCGGATTGAGTGTGGGCCTGTGAACCAGAGGATCGCGGTTCGATTCCCAGTCAGGGCACGTGCCTGGGTTGCAGGCCAGTTCCCAGCAGGGGACCCACAAGAAGCAACCATACATTGATATTTCTCTGCCTCTCTCCTTCCCTTCCCCTCTAAAGATAACGGAATAAAATCTTAAAAATTAAAAAAAATTGAGATATGTATGAACACCATGAAAAATGAAATTCTAGGGTTTTGAACAGTTGAGTGGAAAATGAAGTTTTAGAATAACAACCTTTAAAAAGTTGGGGTCTTTCTATAATTGGAGTTTATAAATATAAAAATATTATTTTTTGAATTTTTATTTATTGATGTGAGAGAGAGAGAGAAAGGGGGGAAGGGAGAGAGAAACACTGATTTGTTGTTCCACTTACTTATGCATTCATTGGTTGTATGTGCCCCAACTGGGGATCGAACCTTCAACATTGACATATTGGGATGTTGCTCTAACCAACTGAGCTACCCAGCCAGGCTCTAAAAATATTCTTAAAAATCTAAGTGCTCAAAACTTACTGCAGTTATCAAGGCAGTGTGGTTCTGACATAAAGGTAAATATGTAGATAAGGGAGTAGAATTGAAAGTTAAAAAATAGAACCTGTACACCTCTGGTCAGTCAGTTTTTGGTAGGGGTGTCAAGATAGGAAAATGGTGAAACAGTAGTCTTTTTAACAAATGGCGCTGGAACAACTGGATATCCAAACATAAAAGAGTGAGGTCGGACAGTACACCTCACGCCATGTATGAAAATGAACTCAAAATGGATCACAAACCTAAATGTAAGAGCTAAAATTAAAAAACTCTTAGAAAATTTACTTTTAAAAAAACATAAAGGTACATCCTTGTGACTTTGGATTAGGCAGTGGTTTCTTAGATATGAAACCAAAAGCACAAATGATGGAAGAGAAAATAGATAAATTAGACTTCATCAAAATTAAAAACTTTTTTTGCTTTAAAGGACACACTCAAGAAATGGAAAAGACACCCACAGAATTGGAAAATTGATGAGCAGATCATGTATCTGATACGAGTCTTGCAGCCAGAATATAAAAAAATTTACAACTCAACAATGAAAAGACAAGTAACCCAATTTATAAGCAAAGGATTTACATAGGCATTTCTCTGAAGAATATGCGCAAATGACCAAAAAGCATGTGAAAAAACCCTCCACCCCAAGCAATGGACGACAGTACAGTGATTGCTGGGGGGCCCTTTGCTTCTAAAGTTTATTTTCCACTTGTAGTTTTATTACGTTGCTATCAGAAAATGCTTTTTGTAGTATTTTTATGTGACACTGATGTTTTCTTTGAGAATTACTAAATGATCAAATTTTGTGACTGTTTCACGTACACTTGAGAAGAAGGTATATTTTGTGTAGTAAATACACAAAAGATGAAGAGAAAGAAATCCAAGCAAAACACTACAAAAAGTCATTGAGTCACAAAGGAAGACAGCAAGAGAAGAAGAAAGGAAATGAAACTACAATCAGAAAACATTGAATCAGATGGGAATAATTGGTCCTTACCTGTCCAGTGTAAAAGAATGAAATTATTTAATCAAAAGGCACAGATTGAGTGGATTAAAAAACCATTAGACTGTTTTAAAAAAGCACACAAAAAGATGCCCAACAACATTAGTCATTAGGAAAATGCAAATTAAACAGCAGTGAGATATCATTTCATACCCAGTAGGATGGCTGTCGTAAAAAAGAAAGACAGCCCTGACCAGTGTGGCTCAGTTGGTTGGGCTGTGTGTCCCACAAAGCGAAAGGTCGCTGGTTCAATTTCCTGTCACGGCACATGCCAGGGTTGCAGGTTTGGTCCCCAGTTCAGCATGCGTATAAGGAGGCATGTCTCTCTAAAAATAAGTAAATAAAATCTTTAAGAAAAAGAAAGACAGTTACAGGTGTCGGTGAAGATATGGAGAAATAGGAATCCTCATTACATTGCTGGTGGGATTGTAAAATAATGCAGTGGGCTTTGGCAGACAGCCTGGCAGTTCCCCCCAAAGTTAAGAACTTAGAGTTACCATATGACCCAGCAATTCCGGTGTAGGTATGTATTCAAGGAAAATGAAAATGTATGTTCACACAAACACTTATACACAGCTTTTCAGGGCAGCACCGTTGACAATAGCCCCAAAGCGGAAACAACACAAATGTTCATCAACCAGTGAATGGATAAGTAAGATATGATGCATCGCTACAATGGAATATTATGTCGTCATAAAACAAATGAAGTACTGATATGTGCAACCACGTTGATGTTCAGAAGTAAACGTTATGCTGAGTGAAAGCAGCCAGTCATTAAAGATCTCATGTGCTGTAATCCCACGTCTATGAAACCCTATATAGGCTCATCTATAGAGAGAGGAAATAGGTTTGGGGTTGCCAGGGTCACCGGTAGGGGACTTGGGCAGCGACTGCTACTGGGCATGAGATTTCTTTTTTTGCAATGATGAAATCTTCTGGGATTAGATAGCAGTGATTGATGTAGAACTTTGTGACTATACTAGAAACCACCGAGTTATGCATTTCAAAGAGCTGAGCTTTTTATTTTTTTTAGATTTTATTGATTTTATTTATTTTTAGAAAGAGGGGAAGGGAGGGAGAAAGAGAGGGAGAGAAACATCAGTGTGTGGTCACCTCTCATGTGGCCCCCACTGGGGACCTGGCCTGCAACCCTGGAATGTGCCCTGACGGGGAATCGAACTAGTGACCCTTTGGTTTGCAGCCTGTGCTCAATCCACTAAGCTACACCAGCCAGGACTTAAGAGCTGGACTTCATGGTATGTGAATTATTGTTTGGTCTACATTTAAGGGGAGATAGGTCATTTTGTTTTAAATTTGAAGATGGTATGTTTGAAATATATATTTTGTGCTGGTAACAGGTTTTTACTTAGGTGGGTTAAAACAATGATTATAAAATTAAAATGTGACAAAATAAAAAACCTTGTCCTTTTAATTTCAACTCATTCTCAAATCACTGACTAAGCCAATAATAGGAGAAAGAACTGTTTTAGCCACAAACGTCCCACCTCTTTATTGCTTAGACAGAAATGGATGTTCTCTTTCGGGAAACAACATGAACTACTTTCAAAAAGGCATTTGATGGTTTTGCCTTATTGGGTCAGCTCAGTATTTTCACCTTATCCTTGACATTTGCTATTTTTGATGAATATTTATATTAAAAAGTGGTTGAGCCCTGGCTGGTGTGTCTTAGTGGACTGAGTGCCAGCCTGTGAACCAAAGGGTCACCAGTTCGATTCCTGGTCAGGGCACGTGCCTGGGTTGCGAGAGGCAACCAGTCGATGTTTCTTTTTGCACATGGATGTTTCTCTCCTCCTCTTTCCCCTCTCCTCCCCTCTCTCTGAAAATAAAAAAATTAAGGGTTTAAAAAAATGGTCGAGCCATGGTCTGGGTTTTTGGCATTGTACCAGCACTATTGAAATTTCATACAGACATTTCTGTGGCTTTATCAACTTTCACTTATTCTGGTCTGTGCTGGATTTTAATGTGATTTTGGAGATCACAACTTATGCGATTATCCACGCCACAGTTTTCTTTAAATACTATGAAAAACGACGAGCTTCCTTTTACATCATGGTTTGACTCAGCGATTATGTTATTTGAAGTCATGCCAAAGCCCTCCTCACTTTGTGAAGATGTGCACCTGAATGGTTAATTTGGGAAAGTATTTGACTTAAGGCCGATTAAACTTTGTGTCAGCTCTAGCAGGTAGCTTCCTCAAGATAATTATCTTAAAGTGACGTTATCTTTCCGCGGTAACAAACAGTGCAAAGAATTTTTTTTTAAAGTAAAGCACACTGTGAGAAATCTCTGCATTGTGCAGCGTTGGTTAATTTTTCTGTTTTGTTTGTTTTTCCTATAATGTGTTGAGAGCCGGCAAGGATAATCTGATTGGCAGGATCAGACCGTAGTCTTTTGGGGGGATTGCAAGGTGTTTGCACCCTAAAACCTAGAGCTTAGAGGAAGTGACGGCAAGGGTAGAACTGTACAATTCCAAGTGTCTCTTGCCTCAGATGCGTTCTCCACTCTCCTCCAGTGAGCTCTGGAATTGACTGAACCTAGTTCCAGCCATGTGGCGTGTAATCCTCATACTAGAAACTTCTTTGTGATTTTTCCAGTTACTTCTGCCAGATGGATTATAATAGGGAGAATACGATGTCAGCTCCTTCGTGCTTTTGGACTAGAATGACTCTGTTCTCTCGTCAGCTTGAAGAATCCAATTGAAATCCCTCTCTAGTGACTGGCTTTCTGTTTTGATTGTAGGTTTTAAGTATCCATTTCTACCTCTAATAACCCCATTAGGAAACATTGCCAACTGTATGTGAAGGTGTAGGTGTATGAAGCATAAAATTAGATATGCTTCCTGTCTGTGGCTCAAAATCTAAATTTAGGAGGCAAGAATCCTTTCCACCCTGGCCAGTGTGGCTCGCTCACTTGGTTGGAATTTAGCAGTCCCGTAGCTGAAGGATGGCGGGTTCAATTCCCGCTTGGGACACATACCTAGGTTGTGGGTTTGATTCCCAGTCCAGGTGTGTATGAGAGGCAACTGATGGATGTTCTCTCTCACATAGATGTTTCTCTCTCTCCTTTCCTATCTCTCTAAAAGCAAGGAAGAAACTGTCCTTGAGTGAGGATTAAAAAAAAAGGAATCTCCTTTCCTAGATGTCATTAAAAATAGAAGATACTCATCTGTCTGGAATGATTTAGGCACTGTTGTGCCTGCAGGCTTGGCAATGAACTGTGTACTGCTGACTTTTTTTGTAGCCCAAGTTTTCTTAGGAACATGGCCGTAGACCCAGCGTTTATTGGACAGAGACAGAAATGTGAGGTGAGGGAAGCGGCGGCCACGAGTGTAAGATGGGTCCTTGTGAAGATTCAGTTGTGCAGGGAAGGAAAGAGAGGAGAAAGGGCTTAGGCTGGTTTTGTTTGAGGAAAGAAAAGGAAATGAGCATGTTTGGAGCCCGTGGGAGAAAGTCAGCATCCCGGCCAGAGGACAGTTGATGGGCAGGTGGCGGTCTGGGGCACGGGGGAATGGAGTGCCGTGCGCAGGTGGAGGCTGGGAGGGACAGCTGCTCTTTGGTAGAAGAGGAGGAGGGAAGGAGGGGGACAGTTTGAGGCAGGAGGGGCAGATGAGGAAATTCAGGTCTAACGGCCTCTGTTTAAGTGGCAAAATGCAGAGTGAACTTCCTGAGTTAATAACAGACCGATGGTCCTCCGCCGAGGGCGGTTTTGCCTCCCAGGAGACAGTCGGCAGTGTCTGGAGATATTGTTGGTTGTCGTAAGCTGGGCGATGTGCCGGTGGCCCCTAGTGTGTGGAGCCCAGGGGTGCTGCTACGCATCCTGCAGTGTGCAGGACAGCCTCCGCATCAGAGAGTGACCTGGGCCCAAATGCCACGCGCACTGGGGATGAGAACCTTGCCCTAGATGGGAACGCTCCTCGGACACAATCTTCCACGAAAGCCAGTTTGCATAATGGCTCAGTATGTCCCCTGTTAGAAAGTCACAGGACATATTTATTATTAGAGTTTGAAAAGTCTTAGCTGTTTAACCAATTGACTCTGCCCCCGCCTGCACCTTCATAGCAACTGTGAACACCCTGAGAAATGCATTTAGGAAAAGACTGTACTTCAGTGTCTTGGCTGGCTGGTATTGTGTTTTCATCTTTGTACGCAAAGCTCTTAGCTCCAAATAGAACACTTCGTAATCAGTCAATAAATGATAGATGCTATTACTACCATTATTTCCCTTCCAAATGTGAAACCTTGGGCCACTTGGGACATACGTGTTACATGTCACAGTTTTAAGGTAAATGTAGTCAGTGTGAGCAAGCAGCATAAGAGGCCAGACAACTTTTTGTAGATCTGTAAAAGACGCTGACATTTGTGCTTTGGAACTTTACGTTAGACTATGGCATTTCCCAAAGATTTAAACGTAGAAGAACTACGTGATCCAACAATTTCACTTCCAACAATCCCCAAAGCAGCTGGAAGCAGGGACTCACACAGATAATGTGAACAGACAGCGTTGTGCGTAGCAGCAGCGCTCACAATAGCCAGAAGGTGGAAACGACCCCCGTGTCCACCCGTGGATGAAGGGGTAAACAGAATGTGTTGTATACATGTAAAGGACTACTGGTCAACTGTGAGAGGGATGAGATTCTGACGCGCATACTGCACCGTGGGGGAACCTCGGAGACAGGCTCAGGGAAGCCAGCCAGACACCTTCAGGGAACTGCAGTCCGTCTCTGCAGCTTGCCCGGTAACTACCGTAAACCGTTTTTTAAATTCGTCCAGAAAGGTCTGTGGCAAAGGCAATATTGGGCACATTTGCGTAGGGTAATCGTGGCTTAAAAAAAAAAAAAACCTGTGATTGTGCCAGTTGGGAAGAAACGGGAACAGGAGTGAGACTTTCGATACTGTAGCTGATGGAAGGGTCCGCGCACATAACACAAGCCCAGGAATGATCTGACTTCTGCGGGAACGGCGACGTCCCCCCCAGCTCTCCAGCTCCAGCCTGTGTAATTGCTTTCGGCATAGTAGCTATTACCTCAGACAGACTGAAAGTTTAATAACTAGATTGGAGGTTTCCCTTCGCAGTGCACAAATAGGAAAAACACCACCACAGAAGTTCATCTCCCACATCCGACCTCCTCCCTCTCTTAATTTACCAGCAAGGCAGCCGCATCTCACTGCCACGCCTCATGTCAGCATCCGTAAATTGTAATGTTACAGATGATCGGCCTTCCTGAATTTTTGGTTATGTAACGCTGAACAATTCTAAATGACTTTAAAACCATCTTGTCATTCATAAGAGTTTTTCTTGCAAAGGATTCCATTTTATTTTGTGTACCAGTACAGTCATTTTGTGCCAAGTAAATGTTACACTGCTTTAAGTCTCTGTTGCGATTGCCATCCAGATTGGCATCCAATAAGAGATCATTTTTATTGTTGTATTTTCAGGTATGTTCTCGATATGTTCGTATTCTTAAATAATGTTAGTACTGAAATTTCCGTCACTTGTTGACTGTTATTTTAATTCTTGGATGTTCATGAAATATCCGTAAACACTCCTTCCTTAAAATGTAGGCTTATTTCAAGTAACATACCCTTCTAAAATGTCCACAATATAATTGGTCAATAACAAGAGGGTATTACTAGGAAACCCCCAACTTCAAGTAGGAGATAGAGAGAATAACAATACGCATACAATTCAAACAGTTCCTCTTTTTTGTCTCCCTGCCTCCTTAAATCATAAGACTCCAGGGAAAAATATCTTGATTTTTTTTCATATGAATTGTATATGTCTCTAAATATATTGTTATATTTTAGTGTTAGCATATTCATGGTTAGGTATGTATACATATCAAATCAAATCTTTTTCAGGTCTTTAAGTTCTTTACAAGTTTAAAGAAATAGTGTAAAGAAGATATACTTTATAGCCCTGGCTGGCATAGCTCAGTGGATTGAGCGCGGGCCTGCGAGCCAAATGATTGCTGTTCGATTCCCCGTCAGGGCACAAGCCTGGGTTGCAGGCCAGTTCCCAGCAGGGGACGCACGAGAGGCAACCATACATTGATGTTTCTCTCCCTCTCTCCTTCCCTTCCCCTCTAAAAATAAATAAATAAAATCTTTAAAAAAAAAGAAGAAGAAGATATACTTTAGCTGGTTTTAATCAATTCTGCATTGATTCTTTTTTGGTGTTCTCAGAAGTCAATGTATATATAACCTTTCTACTCATTGATGAGCAGAAACTGTAGGGATGAATCCATGAATCCCTTTTAAAAAGTGCCTTCTCTCCTCCGAAAATGTTTTCGACATTTATTTAGACTTTCAATTACAGCAACCATGCATGCTGAAAATAATGGGATAGATATACATAGAATAGGTATATATATATGTATATACATATGTAGATAGATATAGATACATATCTATCTATGTATATGTATATCTGTCATGGAATATGGGCCATGACATATTTTAAGTGAAAAGGGCAAGGTGTCTAGTTCATATCGTAAAATTCCATTTCCATTTAAGAAAATCAGCATATATTTGGTTATGCAAAGAAAAGGATTTGGAAGGATGTACAGTCATGAACTGATGGACCCAAGGGAATGATGTGATACTCACTGGATGCTCTCAGTGAAGACTGCGTCAGGTTGGATTCCTCAGAAGCAGAACTTGGACGAGGTTTCACTGGGAAGTAACTTACTAAGAAGAGTTTCGGGAAAACCTGGTAGGGAGTGAGGAAGTGGGGCTGGGAAGGAAGAAGGGGGCTGGAGGCCAGGCCAGGATGGAGCAGGGATCAAGCAGAGGCCCAGGGAGGGCGGCTCTGGCTCAGTCCTACCCAGGAGGTGCAGGCAGCCTGAGGGTCGCCTTCCTGGGAGACCTGCAGGGGCTGGCTGTCCTGAGAGCCCTGGGCTGGGAGGAGGTGTGGACAGAGAAGCAGATGTAGCTGTCACCTCAGTTGTAGAGGTTTAAACAAGATCTGGGTTTATTTTGTTCTCATGACGTCATCCAGTTTAGGTAGCCCGGGGTGGCTTCACAGTGTTCCAGGCTGCTCTCCTTTTGTTGCGCTGTCCTCAGTAGGTCAGTGCCCACATCGGCATGGCTCAGGACGCTTACTGTTAGGTTTCTGTTCCCATTGAGAAAGGGAAAAGGCCAGAGGGTAGAGGGCACGTTGATTCCTCCAAGGACAAGTCCTGGAAGTTGTCACTCGGATCAAATCCCATTGGCCACACCTGGAAGCAAGGAAGACTAGTTTTTCCTGGTTGGCCTTGGGCCAGGTTTAAAAGCGGGGACTCTGCTGTTATGCAGCCTTCTCGGTAGCAGAGGCGAATGCAAATTGTCTGTTACATTGTCTTTGCTAACTCGAGAGGGAGGTCTGGAGCTCAAGTGGCCTTTTAGAGTTGTCCTGCATTTGGCAGAAATGGCCGGACCCTTATACCCTGGCCTCCATCAGTCACTGGATGTGGGCTACCTCCAGGGGAACGTGACCTCAGGCAAGGCAGCTCTGCCCCGGTTCTCCCGAGGAACGGACACCAGGCCCTCTGAAGGGAGACCTGGTAGCACATCTCTGTCACGACTTTGGCGTGTGAAAGTCATCAATACATGTTTATAGATCCATTTTATAATTTTAAAAAGCTGAAATTTACATGGTCATTTTTTTCACTGGAACTTTTTGAGCAAGTGCTATGTGCCTAGCTCTGTTCTAGGCACCGGAGAGTGGAAAATAGCGACACAAAGCGGCGTGAGGGGACTGAGAGATGCTGTTGCTGCCGTTGCCGAAGCTCAGGATTTCAACTGTTGGGCAATGACTTCTGCACTTCCCGTTTTCTATTTTAGTTGCTGGCTGTATCTCAAAGACCATTAGAAAGATCGCTCTGGCTGCGACGTCAAGAAGGAAGTCAGGAATGGAGTAGTAGGTGGGGAGGACCAGTCGTGAGGCTCCATGAGAGGCGGTGCAGACTTAGGTTAGTGCAGTGACAGTGGAGAGGAAAAGAGATGGGCAGATTCACGAGATAGCTCCTTAGGTTGTTGCTACTATAATTCTTGTCTTGGGAAAAAATTTTTTTCTTCCACCTCTTCCTCCTCCTCTTATTCTCCTACTTCTCTTTCTCTGTTTTTTTCCCCCTCAAATTCTAGGCTTTTCTGGAGGCCTTGAGGCAATCTGGTCTTGCACAGGGCAGGCTGTTTCATAAAATCCTGCAGTGTTCATCATGGCGCTGAAGGGGGTTGCTAGTCGTAGTCACTCTAGAATTGAGTTCAGGTCTACACATTCAGAAAGAATTTCTTTATTCCCAGGCGCTACACGACTGCTGAGTAGACTGCCCAGACTTCCTAGGTGTGGCTCATTGAGATTACATGAACTCACTTTCATCTAACTCCCCCGCCCCATACAGGATTGAGTGGTCCCTTATTTTAGTCTTTTTACATATCATTTATTTGAAATAGGCCCAATGCATATCCATGATTTAAAAATAAGTAATGAGAAAGAAAACTGTCTTTTTTTATCCTCTTAAGACTGATTTTCAAATGGAACTAATCATAAGTGGCTAAAATAGTTTTTAAAAATATAGAATCCCAGCCCTCCTGAATCATAATATCTAGAAGCAGGTCCCAGAAATCTTTATTTAGGGGAAAAAAACATTCCAGAATAATCAGCCAGGCTTAGCAATCATAGCTTTATGCTATTCAGACTAGCTTTACTTCTTACTGGAAGAGGTAATTAAATTCCTTTAATGGGAGGAATCCATTATAAATAACTATTTGAGTTTCTCAGCTTGATGTAAAAATATGACATTTGGTTTCATTCATTACAGATACTCTTCGGGGGGTGGTAGAGGTGGGTTGCATTAAGTTTTCCTTTACCCGTGGCTGTTTTGTAATTACACAGATTTTATGTTATCTCCATAAATGGAAGACACTTGCTTTCCATATTACAAGACACAGCTCTCTAAACTTCAGCTTTAAGCGGGTTTCTGTAAAAAATGGCTAGACCACTGCTTCTCAAACTTATTGTGGGTTCAGATCACCTGGAGAGCTTGTTAAAATGCAGGTTATGGTTTGCTGGGTCTGGGGCGGGGCTGAGATTCTGCATTCTAATAAACTCTGGGGTCATGGTGCCGCCGCTGCTGTTGCTGGTCTCATAAGAAGCCAGATGATAACTGTGCAGTATTATCTTCTGGGCATTTATGTCTGTGTGAGGTACTCTGCTTTGGGGCATGTTTTGGGACTGTTTAGTTTGACCAAAGGTCGAGCAGTACATTTTAAGAAGATTGGGTTATATAACCTTCTAATGGTTTCTCCCATATGCTTGAAGGTTATAGTACTATATATAGCCTACAGTGTTTAGTTTTAGGCTTTGAAACTGAATAAAAGAAGTAACGTATGCAGTACAATTTTTATTGAATCATTAAATCTGCAGCAGCAAAACTGGTGTATCCATTGAGGTAGTCTGAGCTACAAATAGAGTATTTTGTAACTGAATTAAGAATAAGAGAAAGTGACAGTGCTGAGAATTGTTATTACACATGCGTGAGGTTTGGGAAGTTTGTGTTTCACAGACCTGAGCATGCTTTGGTTGAGATATATGATAGGTCAGAGCAGTGGTTCTTAGCTGGGGCTGATTTCACCTCTCAGCGCACATTTGGTAATATTTGGAGACATGTTCGGTTGCCGCAACAGGTAGGGGGTGATGGCGTTTTGGGGTATCTGGAGGGTAGAGGCCAGAGATGCTGCTGAACACTCTACAGTGCACCAGACAGCTCCCACAGCAAAGAATTACTGGGCCCAAAATGGTAGTAGTGCCAATATTAGGAAACCTTATGCTAGAGAATATTCACAAGTACTTGATTATTTTTTTTAATTAAAAGTAATACAGAAAGTGTAAGTAGAAAATCATCATTCATGTTTATACTAGTCAGATTTAACCAATATTAACGTTTTATCTTAATTTGATTTTAGGCTTTTGGCTTAAGAAATATTCTATTATTATTATTATTATATCCTCATCTGAGGATATGTTCATTGATTTTGTTTTTTTAAATTAATTATTTATTTATTTTAGAGAGAGAGAAAGGAAGGGAGGGAGAAAGAGAGGGAGAGAAACATCAATATGTGGTTGCCTTTCACGTGGCCCCCACTGGGGGCCTGGCCCATAACCCAGGCATGTGCCCTGACTGGGAGTCGAACTGGTGACTCTTTGGTTCACAGCCAGTGCTCAGTCCACTGAGCTATACCAGCCAGGGCCTGTTCATTGATTTTAGATGAAGGGGGAGAGAGGGAGACAGACAGACAAGACAGACATTAGTGTGAGAGAGAAACATCGAGTGGTTGCTTCCCATACACGCCCCTGACCAGGGATCGAACCCGCAACCCCTTGGCAGTGGGATGATGCTTCAGGCAACTGAGCCCCCCAGCCAGGGTTCATCCTGTTGTTTTGGGGAAATTAAATCACAATTACTATTTTGAATTCAAACAACGTAGAAAATTCAAGAATGAATGTAATGAAGCTATCTCAAATCTCAGCACCCAGAAATAACCATTATTAACACTAGACGAAGAACACTCATCATCCCAGATATGTATGTCTGTATATTCATATCTATCTGTACATACACAGATAGAAGCATAGAGAGGAATTCTTTTATGAAATTGGGACCATATCGTAAATGAACTAGAAAAAATTTTTTGAACAAGATTTTATTTATTTACTTCTTAGAGAGGGGAAGAGAGGGAGAAAGAAGGAGAAAAACCTCAATGTGTGGTTGCCTCTCGCATGCCCCCTACTGGGGAACCTGGTCCACAACCCAGGCACGTGCCCTGACTGGGAATCAAACCGGTGACCTTTCGGTTCACAGGCTGGCACTCAGTCCACTGAGCCACACCAGCCAAGGCACAAAAACAAATCTTTCTGTAATGAAAATTTTTAAGCTGGGAGAAAAAGAAATAGAGTAGAATCATTATCTCCCGTGTTCTGACCCCTCAGGCTTCCCCAATCATAAACGCCTGGCCGCCCTGTCTCCACATCCACTCACCTCACCAAGGGTGTTTTGGAGCAATCTCAGACATCAGATCATTTCATCTGTAAATGTCTCAGCACCTGTCCTTAAAACTGAGGACTCTTTTTTTGAGCCATTACCACACACAATTAACAATGTCCCTGATTCATTCTCTTTCCTTCTCTCTCCCAGTATGTTTTATTCCAAACTGAGGTTTTTATTTCCAAGAAGATTGAGCAGTAATTCCGCAAAGAAGGGGAAATGGATGCTGCACAGGCCAAAACAAAAGCTCTCTGCCACAAATATTCTTTGCGAATTTTTCTTCTTTCCAGAATATCTTAAACTATTTGGCAGTGCTGTGTAAAGTAATAAAATACTCCTTTCCTCTCTTTTTTACTGTCGTAATTTTTAAAAAAATTTTTATTTATTTTCAGAGCGAGTGGAAGGGAGAGAGGAAGAGGGGGAGAGAAACATCATTTGGTTGCCTCTGGTGTGCCCCTAACTGAGGGCCTGACTCGCGACTTGGCAGTGTACCCCGACAGGGAATCAGGCCAGTGACCTTCCAGTTAGCAGGCCAGTGCTTAATCCACTGAGCCACACCAGCCAGGGCTCCTGTCATCGTTTTTAAAGCTGCCTTTCTCATCTTTTCTAAACTCCTCTGAGGCATCCTCCAGCTTTGGTGTATTTGCTGTGGTAACGGCCCCTGGGGACTGTTAGCAGGGAAGTACCTGCAGGAATCATTTAACTGACTGGTGGTCAGCTGCTGAGGGCACGGAGCAAGTCTTACTGTCTTCCTGCCTGTTACCATTACCACGTCCCCGGGATTTGTTAGATGCCTGGTATTAATCTTGAGGGGATCGTGCCAGTAGCGATTGTTGATATATTAATTGAAATCATTTATAGCAAAAAACTGAACGCGCTCATTTAGCTCTGCCCATGGGCATGCAGGAAAATATGACTTGGATGTTAGCATTTGGCACCTGCGTCTATGGGCAGCCTCCCTGTAAAGACACAAGGCAAGGAACTTGACTTCCTCTGGTCACATTTTCTTCTAACTTTCGGGATGACCATATGTCCTGGTGTGCTGGATCTAGCCGCAGTCTTTGCAGTCTTGATGTAATCATTAATAGTGTTCTTTTTCATTCACAGAATTCGCCTAGTTCAGGTGGTCAATTAAGTGCTAGTCCTACGTCTGTGACATTTAATGTGTGCCAGGCTCCCTGCTGAACACTTTACATAGATTCGTATTTAATCTTCACGACAACCCTAAGAATCAGATCCTACTATTACCCCCGTTTTGCAGAGGGGGACGTCGGGGCACAAACGGTTAAATAACCTGGCTAAGATCACGCAGCCGTGTCTGCCCAGCGAGTGGTGGCTCGAGGGTTTGAGTGCAGGCAGTTGGGGGCCAGTGCTCTTCCGCACTCTGCTCCGGGGCCTCTTTGCGGGCCCCAGACATACTTGCCTTTGCAGAATACGTGCTGATTTACCAGGAGTCTGCCGATAATTTGCATAGTTTTAGATTAGCACCTGGCTAAGGCTTTAGGAATTTGAGGAGTTTCCTTTTCTTCACAAAATACTTACAGGTTCCTTGCATACTGCTGCGCCATTCTGATTAGTATGCCTTCTTTCTCAGAAGGTTGAAAGATTTGCCTTTTTTCATTCTCTTAATGACAGCTACTTGGCGTTCCCTCCTGGACTTAGGTGGTGAACATTCGCAGCTTTTCAGATGCCTAAGTGCCTGCCACAGTCACTTTCCCTTACTTGTGGCCGTCTTTGGTATCTAAATAAATCATGTGCGAGTGCGCATGCGCGCGCGCACTCACACACACACACACACACACACACACACACACACACACACACACACACACACACACACACACACACACCCCTGTTTCTAGCACCTAGAACAGTGCCTGTCAGGTGGCAGGCACACACCCATTTTCACTACCTTTGATCGGTTCATATTGCGGAATTACCTGGGGACAGTTAATCAAAGGTGCTTTATGGAAAGATTTTTCAGACAGCTACTACTTTTAGTAGCTTGCAATTTAATAAGGAGATGATGAATGTACATGAATAACTATGATATAAGGCAACGGAGCTGTATGAGTAGAATAGTG
>PVKM010015359.1:0-27983 GCA_004027735.1 Carollia perspicillata | reverse complement strand
AATGATAAGCATGTAATTCTGTAACATTACAATATCAAACTCAAGCACATCCTGTGACATTTTAGGTCAAATGTTCAAATTAACACCACAAACTATGACACCCATATTATTATCCCACCAACCACACTCAAGCAGGCCTCACTTCCGCCAGACCCTGTATATTTGTCTCATTTTCAATGCTTATTTACTTTTTATTTTACTGAATTTATTTTTGTATGCTTATTGGTCACTCTGTCTGTATCGAACCTCTCTTGCCTATTCCTTCAGCATCTCTCACACTGCGCATCTCTTACTCTGGCTACTGCGACGGTGACCATTTCCCTGGGGCCTCCCACAGCTTCACATATGTGCACCCGAGAACACCTCGCCTCAGCCCCGTGGCGTGTGCTCGCTCGCTGCCCTGCAGCCTCTGGGAACAGCACACCAGCAGGCCTCATCTGAGCATTCTAGGGAGAAGAGCAAAGAGGCACCAACTGATAAATGCTTCTCTGTTGCTTTAAGTTTGTTGGTTTTTTTTTTTTTTGTAAGACAGCCATGAAATGCATTTCATATAGCTGTTTAGTTGTACCCCTAAGGTAGGATGAAGCAACCATTTGCCTGTGTCAGTGGAAAAGAGAAAGAAGAGAAAAGCAGCAGGAGGAGGAGGTGTAAATAGAAGATCCCGGTTCACCACTGTTCAGACGCCACTGGCAGTGGACAGATGTCAGCGAGTCCTGAGCCTCCATCGTGTCATAAAATAGAAACAGTCCTGTTTGAGGTTCTTGTAAGAACTAGATGCGTAATACAGACAACGGCTCGCTATTTTTTCAGTACTTCTCTCGTTGTAAAGTGCTGTTTTATGATAGAGTGCTATTTATTATTGGCACTACGCTTGGGGGTAATAAATGATTTCCATGGTTTTTTTTTCTGAAGATGATTCTAATCCAGGGCAAAAACTAAATATTATTTATATGCTAGCAACAGTGGAGTGCTATTTGAAATTATTCTATTTATCATTATATTAAAGGTTTCTTGAGCATAATGTTGCCATGATTGCCTCCACTTGGGCACAAGTTAATTTCTGGCTCGACCTCATATTAGGTAACATGGACAAATTACTCATCATCTCTTGGCCTCAGTTTTCTTTCCTTTTCTTTTAAATCATAATAATAGCAGCAGCAATAGTTCCCTTGGACAATTATGGGGGGAAGAAGACTGGCTGTGTTTACTATTATGTACGCCCTGCTGTGTGACAATAAAGACTAGGGCATCATGGGATGTTCAGATCAACTTTGACTCTTTCCTTTAAAGAAGGTTTAACCAAACACTTGAACCACAACCAGGAAGAACTTTTGATTTAAGTTGATGTAACCTCTTTTACCTTAT
This sequence comes from Carollia perspicillata, assembly GCA_004027735.1. Classification (NCBI taxonomy): domain Eukaryota; kingdom Metazoa; phylum Chordata; class Mammalia; order Chiroptera; family Phyllostomidae; genus Carollia; species Carollia perspicillata. The sequence continues at coordinate 26,618 of PVKM010015359.1, read as the reverse complement.
TTTGACAAAAAAAGCTGTGAACAAGAGTAAGGGCTGCTGGAAGGAATTGACGACTGAAATTCCTCTCGAAAGATCTCCCCGCAATGAGGTGTGGACTATGAAATCCCCATAGATGGGTGGTGAGGGACAGGACAGCACACGACTGAGTGATTGCCAAGACTTAGTACTGGGCCACTCCAGAACACTCTTTATAATTAGTGCACTAGGACCTGCCTGCTGCAAAGGCATGAAGTGCACACCATGCACCTCCCACCCCAGCATTTCATCAAGAAGGAGCAGCAGACGCCTCTGTGCCTGAAAAGCACAGGAAAACAACTCCCTGTTGACCCCTGTCCAAGTTTTAAGTCGATGCAAACTTTCCATTTTCTAGTTTTATCTCTTTTTTTATGGCTGGGATATGTTATTGAGATCTTTGTACTGCTCATGGTAATGTAGTCTCTAAACACAAGTCAAAATTCATTCTCTGATCCCAAAAGAGAGTATAACTGCTTTAAAGAATTTCTCTTCACCAATTCATTTTTCAAGGGAATCCAGCTGTCAGGCCTGAATTATTTCGGGTGGTTTAGATACAAAATTTTATGCACACATTTGTTTTTATATATACTCATAGGTTTTCACACATATCTTTCCCCTCCTTCAAAATTTAGAAGGAATAAAAACACGAGCCCTGAGTAAATCATACAAGATCTACTGTCTGTCTGGCACATCCTTTGTTCAGACAAGTCTTTTCACGTTTCCTTCTTTGCCTTGTCTATTTTATTCCATTTGAAGAGGCCAGCGGAAATCTCCAGTTTTCACTCGCTGAAGACCTTGTACTCTTGTACAACCTGGGATAGTGATCTGAAAGCCAGTTCTCTTTCAGGGCCTCCGAAGCACCGACCGTAATAAACTCCACAGAGGGAAACAACTAGAACAAGGAAACCAACGATTATTTCACTCTCCTTCCTACGAGAAGGCTGTGAAAGAAACTCATTCACATGTGAGCCGATGCTTCCAGAACATGCTTTATGCTTTCTAGGTAGGCTTCTATGGGATTACAAGATGAAAGGGAATATTGCAACAGTCGAATCATTTACCAGGAACACGGCACTCGTCCTAGAAGTGAACACACAAGTTCACTGGAGCCGCACAGTCTCGGGGGCAGCTACAGTATGCAGTACCAGTCACATTCCTTTATAAGCTTGGGGCAACAAATTTACATGGTATGAAAATATCACCATGTTTAACAGTTTTTGTGTGCCAACATTTTTATTATTCTAAACATAAAGCAGTTTATATGTAAATTGCCATGGCTCTTAAGTTACACTAATAGAATCCTATCTGTGAAGGACACTTCATTTTGCTGTAAACAGGTGTAAGAACCCAGCGCTCAAACTGCTCCAAGAAAAAGAGAGAAAGTGTGACATAAAACAAGCAAACAAACTTTGAGCCCAATGCAACAGGATGCATGGATAATATTTTGTGCTTGCCTTTAATTAGGTTCTAACAAGGACCGTGTCTTCTATTTTGAATGAAGGGCATCAGGTAATAAAACATTATTCTTCATCAGAAAACTCAGAGATTAGGCACACACGATACGAGTTGGGCATAGACTGTATCTTCCACTCCATAACCATCCCAGCCTCTAAAACATGTATTACATGCACACCCACATGTACACATCGTGCAAGGCACGAAAAGACACCTAAATATTTACCACAAGCCATGCTTGAAGGAAATTTTCTGTGACATAAAATAATTGAAACTCACATTTATCCACTCCCCAAAACTGCCATAAGAGTTTTTATTCATAAACAAAGACTGTTTTACAGAAAAATCCACAATAGCCATACTTTTTTCACTTAATCATGTAGTAATTATACTTTATTCCATTATCTAGCATTCTAAACGACATTTAAATAAATTGAACAGGGCAATAACACCAGTGGCATAACATTAAATCTTTATATATTTAAGAGATCTGTGGGAGAGTAGCTGTTTACGTGAGGCAGGAGCATGAAGTAAGCCACAGTATTGGAAGAAACAATTAGAGGATCCCAGGAGTGGGCTGCTTCCAAAATCATTCTTTCATTTAGTCATTAAATATTTACTAGCACCTCCTAAGTACCAGGCCCTCCTCTAGACACTGGGGGTATGGAGGTTGCTACAGATGAAATGTTTTTGACCATACCCCCACCCTCCAAAAATATCCATGTTAGAACCTAATCCCCAGGATGGTGGTGGGGCTTTTGGGGGGTGATTAGGCGTGAGAGCCCTCAAGCATGGAATTAATGCCCTTAATAAAAATGACCCCAGCGAGCTTCCGCACCCCTTTCCTTATGTGAGGACACGGTGAGGAAACAGCCATTTATAAACCAGGAAGCAGGTTGTCGCCAGACACTCAATTGGCTGGCCCTTTAATCTTGGACTTTCCAGCCTCCAACACTATGAAAAATAAATTGATGTTGTCTAAGCCACCTAATCTATGGTATTTTAGTTTTAGCAATCCAGACAAACTAAAACAGCAGTGTATAAGACCAACAATGCCCCAGCCCTCCATGACTTTACATTCTGGTGGTAAATAAAGTAAATAGTTAACTTAGAAAGTAGTTATACATAAAAGAAAAAAGAAAGTAGTTGTATAGGGTCCCATACTGGCGGGTGCTATGAAAAAAACAGAACAGGGCAATGTGATGCTTTTAAGCAGAATACAGCATCAGCTCATTCTTACTCTCAACACATCATCCTGATTACTGTGTAAAGAATAAACTCGAGTAAGACAATGATGAAAGCAGAGGGACTAGTCAGGATGCTGATGTCGTAAACAAGAAATGAGGAGAGCTCAAATAGAGTGCTACGGATGAACGCGATAAGAAGGGCTCACGTGTGGAATCCACTCTGAGGGTAGAGGCAACAGGACTTGCTAATGGATTGCACATGTGAGAAAAGGGGGTGATGGGGACGATTTCAAGGTTTGGAGCCTGAGAAATATTGGGTGCAAGAGGAATCATTTATAGAAATGAGGGACACTGAGGGACGCATGGGTGTGAAGGGAAGAGTTCTACTGGCTCTATTAAATTTTAGAAGCTTGTTAAACAACCATGTGAAGACATTGAGCAGGTAATAGAATGTGCAAGTCTGGGGCTCAAGGTAGAGAAACAAATGTTGGCATCATCAGTGTACGAATGGCATTAAAGCCTCAGGAATGGATGTATCATCCAGGAAATGAAAATGCAAAGAAAGAAGAAGAGAGACAGAGACTGAGCCCTTGAGCATTCCAGTATGTGGAGGTCAGAAAGAGGAGGGTGATCCGGGAAGCAGTCTAGAATAAACAGCATGTAAAGGAAGAAAAAAAATCCGTGAGTGTCCAGCCAAATGCAGTCAGCATTTCCAGAAGAAAAAAAGGAACGATAGAGTGAAATTCTGCTGACAGACTGAGTAAATGAACACCGAGAATCATCCAGTGGACTTGGCAGTGGGGCACTCCTTGGTGTTCTTGAGGAAAGTGGTTTCAGGGGAGTACAAAGTCCAAAGGCCTGATTTGAGAAGATTCAAGAAATAATATAAGAAGAAAAGTGATGAAAGCTAATACAGGCAACTTAAGGAAGTTTTATATAAAAGGGAGGTGAGAGATGAAAGGGTAGCTAGATGAGGGACCAGGAGTCAAGGAAGAGTTTTTAAAAATAGAGAATACTACAGCTTGATGTATGTGTATAGAAGTGCTCTAATAGAGCAGGAAAAAAATGATGATGCAAGAGACCTTCGTAGGCTGAAAGGACAAGGATCCAGCACCCCAAGTTGGAGTCGGCCTAAATTAGCAGAAAGGAAAGTTTACCCAGTACAAGGGAGACTATAGAAAGCTTGATATGGAGACAAGTTAGTAATCTAATAGAAGGAGGACATGGAAGTTCTTTTCTGATGGCTTCCAGTTTCTCAGTGATGAAAGAAACCAAGTGTTTGGTTGATCATGAGTATGGAGAAGAGGATGTTGACATTGGAGGAGAGCAGAGTGAGTGTAAAATATTCATCCAAGGGAATGGAAATGAGGAGCCAGAGTAACATTTGGATACAGTGGTGATGGAGAATGGGAGTGACACAGACTGGGATTCACCAAAGGGAGAGTCCCACTGAGATGATGAGGGAGGCACAGAGAGGCTACCTAAGGACCAGAACGAGAAGAGAGGATGTTCTACTACTTGGGTCCATCAAGAGGCTGCCTATCTAGCCAAGTGGTAAAAACATAAGATCACTGTAGGGCCCCGTGGACATGCTAAAATGAAGATTGGTTTTTCACATGAAAAAGAGGTACTGTAGCCCTGGCTAATGTGGTTCAGTTTGTTGGAGTGTTAACTTATAACTGAATAGTTGCAGGTTCAATTCCCAGTCAGGGCAAATGCCTACATTGCAAATTGATTCCCCAGTCTGGGAAGGTTCACAATCCCCGGGTTGAGTATGCACTCAGAAGGCAGCCAGTCAGTGCTTCTCTCCTGCATGGATGTTTTTCTCTCTGTAAAAGCAATGAAAATATGTCCTCAGATAAGGATAAAAAAAGGAAAGAAAAAGAGGTGCTATAGCACCACAGAAAATGATGACTCTCAGGAGTCAGATGCACAGGATTTAAACCCAAGCTTTCCCATCATATGATGTTGGACCAATTTCTTATTTCTTCTGAAACTCAGATTCCTTATTTACAAAGTAAAGATGCTAAAGCTCCTTTTGAAACTTGGTGTGATGATAAACAAGACACCTATAAAATACCTTATAGAGTACAAGTAGAACTACTAATAAGTTAACTATTTGGACTTCTCTTTAAACATGTCAGTTCAGCCCTGGCTGGTGTGGCTCAGTGGATTCAGCTCCAGCCTGCAGACTGAAGGGTTGCCAGTTGGATTCCCAGTCAGGGCACATGCCTGGGTTGTGGGCCAAATGCCCACAGAGAACACAAGAGGCAAACACACATTGATGTTTCTCTCCTTCTCTTTCTCCCTCCCTTCCCCTCTCGAAAAATAAATAAATATAATCTTTTAAAAAAGTCAGTTTAAATATATGTATTTTTTAAAGTCATTATTTTACTTTTACTTTGTAAATTTTTTAATTCATTGATTGTTTTTGAGAGACAGAGAAACATCTGTTTATTGTTACACTTATTTATGCACTCTGATTGATTCTCGTGGGTGCCCTCACTGGGATTTGAACCCACAACCTTGGAAATCAGGTTTGTAACCTGATGCTTTGTGGATGCTCTAACCAACTGGACTACCTGGCCCAGGCAAACATGCATTTATCTCCACTCCCTCCAAAAAGCACATTAAAATAACATTAATGAATAAAAAGAAAGCTACAAACCCACAGAGACCAAGAGAACAGAAATAAAAAGCATTTAAATGTGCTATATCTGATCTGTAGGAGCTGAAACCTGCAAGTTTTCCAACAAGAAACAAGCTGTGTCAGTAACAGAGCCCCAGAAAGGCTCAATAACGGAAGATATCAAGTATACATACACTGGCGATGATAGAATGCCAAATGATCATGCCTTCCCAAACCCTCAGGGCAGTTTTAGTAGAGAATTTGAGATCTAGGGAAATTGAATCAGTGAGGCTACAGGCACTCCAGACAGGTAGAGGTGAGACATCAGATTGAAAACAAGGAGACCCAGCCCTTCAACAAACCCTCAACCCCTCAGTTTCTAGAGTCCTGGTAAGCAAGTTTCTACTCCACTTTCTGCACCAACATAGGAAATTCAAGATTTTTTTTCTGAGAAATTAAGTCCTCCAAAGAAAAGACTCATCAATGCTGATATTTAACAACACTCCTGAAAAATACATAGGCTAGCCATAACTCATTCTAAGAAAAGCTCACTATTTGATAAGCCCCACCCATACTCAGAACTTTTAATCAACTTTTCAGTTAACTTAACTCCAAAATAAAAACATACAGTAAAAGATCATCATAACTGGAGAAAGCTCTCCAAAATTAAACCTAGAATACAAAAAAAAGGGGGAAGGGTGTTGTAGATGCAGAGACCTTACCAGAAAGAAAATAATATTGAAAGAAAAGAAGGAAGGGAGGGTGAGAGGCTTGGAGGGAGGCTGTGAAGGAGGGAGATGAACATCCTTAGAGGAATGAAAAGAGAAGGTTGTGCCGATTAAACAAGAATATGAAAGCACCCTACTAGATTAAAGCTATAAGTACCTAAATAAACTTAAATAGAAGAATTGGAAGACAGAGTTGAAGTAATATTCAAAAACCTAAGACAAAAATCAAAGTGATAGAGAATAAGACAGAAGTAGTAAAATATTTTAAAAATTGGGGGTCAAGGTGGATAAAAGACTTAAATATAAGTCGTGACACCATAAAAGTCCTAGAAAAAAAAACATAGGCAGGAAAATGTCAGATATTCCATTCAGCAATATTTTTATCAATGTGTCCCCTAGAGCAAGGGACATAAAGGAAAGAATAAACAAATAGGACCTCATCAAAAGAAAAAGCTTCTGCATGGCTAAAGAAAACAGCATTAAAATGAAAAGAGAGCCAACTGTATGGGAAAACATATTCACCAAGGATACCTTGGACAAGGGTTTGATCTCCAAAATATATAAAGAACTCATATGACTCCACTCCAGGAAGGCAAACAACACAATTAAAAAATGGCCAAAAGACTTGAACAGATACTTCTCCCAGCAGGACATACAGAGGACCCAGAGACATATGAAAAGATGCTCAGCATCAGTAGCCATCAGAGAGATGCAAATTAAAATCACAATGAGATACCACTTCACACTGGTGAGAATGACCATCATAAACAAATCAACAAACAACAGGTGCTGTCAAGGTTGTGGAGAAAAAGGAACCCTAACTGCCCTGTTGGTGGGAATGCAGACTGGTGCAGCCACCATGGAAAACAGTATGGAATTTCCTCAGAAAACTAAAAATGGAACTGCCTTTTGACCCGGCAATGCCATTGTTGGGATTGTATACTAAGAACCCTGAAACATCAAGTCAAAAGAACCTATGCACCCCAATGTTCATAGCAGCACAATTTACAATAGCCAAGTGCTGGAAGCAACCTAAGTGCTCATCAGTAAATGAATGGACCAAAAAAAACTATGGTACATTTACACAATGGAATACTACACAGCAGAAAGAAAGAAGGTGCCCCTACCCTTTGTGACAGCATAGATGGAACTGGAGAGCATTATGTTAAGTGAAATAAGCCAGATGGTGAAAGACAAATACCATATGACCTCACAATAAGTATAACCTAATCAACAAACCAAACAAGCAAGCAAAATATAAGCAGAGACATTGAAATTAAAACAATCTGACAGTAGCAACCAGAGGGTATGTAGGAGGGGATAATGGGGGGTGGAGAGGGAAAGGGTTTTCAGGACCAACTATAAAGGATCCATGGACAAAACCAAGGGTGAATGGGATCGGGGGAAGGAGGTGGGGATGGCTGCAGTGTGAGGGGGGTGGTGAAGGGGAAGTGCAGACAACTGTACTTGAACAACAATAAAACAATTAAAAAGTAAATAAATAAAAATAAAAGCTGGAAGCAAATAAATAAGTAAATAATAAAAATTGGGGGGCCAGTCTAGGAAGTCAACACAACCAAACAATGAAATTCTGAGGAGAGAAAACAAAGACAATAAAAAGAAGAAAATTATGAAAGAAATAATTAAAGGACATTTCTCAGAACTGAAAAATATTAATCTTTATATGTAAAGGGCCAACAAGAATCTCACACAATCAATGAAAAAGACCTTACATCAATACCTTCCAGAATACCTAAGAAAGTAGTATATTCCAAAAGCTTCCAGAAAAAAGTAATTTACAAAGAAATAAGCATCAAAATGCATTAGGTTTCTCAATAGTAAAGTTAGAAACTATTTTTTAAAAGGGAATAATAATAGCTTTAAAATTCTAAGGAACAATTATAGTCAACCTCTAATTATACGAGGTCTGTCCAGAAGGTATCCAGCCATGTAATATGAAAAATAGAGACATTTATTGAAGAAGGTAAAAGATACAAGAAACATTGTACACAGGATAATGATGCCTCAGTCCCCTTTGAAGTACCTAAGTACCAAAGTACTGAAGTACCAAAGATACCTAACTTGAGACCTCACACAATTCTCCCAGTCTCCATCAGCTGCCCCGCAGTATTTTCCTGAAACTCATTGACAGTCTGAAATCTCTTCCCTCAAAGGTGATTGTAGTTTTGGGAAAAGCCAGAAGTCTCAGGGAGCCAAATCTGGGCTGTAGTGGGGCAGAGTCACCTGGGTAATTTGATGTTTCACAAAAAACTCTTCACGAGATGTGATGCCTGACTAGGCATGCTGTCATCATGAAGCTGCCAATCAGCAGTTACCCATAGCTGTGGCCTTTGGAATCATCCAAATAGTTTCTGCATAGGAATGTTCAAGCTTAACACAAAATTTGATGCAGATTCGTTCTTCTACTCTCGTTATTTTAAATGAGATGGCCACACAGTACACATGCTCACTCAATGTTTTCTGCCACGCCCACTGACTAGTACAGTGAAGTCATCCTTGTTCACACATGTGCATTCCAGTCCACTCTCCTTGGCTGCCAGGTTACATGGATGTTGTGCAAACTATTCTCGTTGTATTAACAATGGCTCAACTTTTTCTGGACAGACCTCATATTCCCAGCCAAATTATCCAACAGGTAGATGGAACTGCTTCAGCCATACAACTTCCCAAATCATGTATTGCCCATGCACCCTTTCTCATAAATTACTGATATTCTTTCTACTGAAGTGAAAAAGAGAAAATCAAGAAAGAAAAAGACATGGGGCCTAAGAGTCAGAAGATCAAATATAGGGGAAAAAATTTTTTTTATTTCAGGACCCAACAGGAAGGACCCAACAGGACAGCACTCTTCAGGCTAGAGAATTCCTAGATTAAAGTAAGCGAGTGAAGAGACGCAGGACAGATGTCAGAGGTGAGGCAAGGCGGTGAAGGCCTTGCTGGATGATCAGATACATTCGATCACTTTAAAAAAAGGCATTGAGAGGGTTTTCATGGGATTTGAAGAAGTCACATAAATAACAAGAAAAATTAGCAAGGAAAAACTAGCAATTATTAACACTAGGAAAAAATTTTGTCCTGAAAAAAATTTAGTCATAGTGTGCTATTTTGCTCAGAAGTTATATATATGAAGATATATGTATATATATGTGTGTGTGTATGTATATATATATATATACATATATATATATATATATATATACACACACACTCAGAATAATGTAAATGCTAACATTTTTAAACCAAAAACTGTAACTCTGTTGGAGGAAGGTGATGTAACCCTATGATATGGGGACAGTGTAGTGAAGAGGGCTGTCTTCATCCACCACAACAGCAGGTCAGCAGATGTTTCTATCACTGATAAATTAACTTCTGGAGACAGCAGTGTAAGCATGTTTTCTAGAAATAAAGAGGGAAAGACCATAAGGAACAACTATAGGCTCGAAGGCAGTTGTCCCTGGGGCGCAACTCTGAGGAGTTGGGAAGAACAGGGTAGAGGGCTGTGAGTCTCACTGACGCTTCATTGAAAGTCTTGACTTTTAAATTATGTCTGTGCTATTTTGATAAAACAAGAAGATAATATTTTGAAATTAGTTTTTCTTTCCACAGTCTACTCTTTCCTCCTTCCCTTCCCTTAAATTCTAAACCCCCGTAAACACGTACCCTTGTAATGGACAGCACAGGGCAGGAAGGCGATGATCTCATGGGTTAGTTCAGTAGCACACACCAAGTGTTTGCTGAGCTGGGCTGGGGACTATCTGCACTTCTTAGATTTATTTCACATATGAGATTCTCAAATTCCTATCTTCATTTTCAAAAGATGGAATCTGATGAATATAAAAGTTTCTATATTCCAAGCAATTTTTCATACAATCAGGATATGATACCAACTTCAATTTTATGAGAAGGTCTCTATGACATCAAAGCAATGTTTTTTTTTAAAGCTGAACATTTTAACAAAAACAATGTCATATAAGCACAAAATTCACCAAACATGTATTTACAGAATTCTATAAAAGATGATTGTTATGAATCAATAAAAACTGAAGGAGAGGCCTTGGTTCCTCCAGGGTGGGGAGTTCACCAATATCATGAAATAAAATAAAGAATGAATAGGTCCATTGTCTAGAATATCATTTTCCTAACTCTGAGAACATAAAAATGCCTTTTGTGTCTTAGAATTATTCAAAGTAACCCACTACATTCAGATGCTGAAAAACACCTGCAGTTCTTTCCACAAAGATAAAAACCCATCCTCAACCCCATTCTCCTTAAATCTTATAGGATTCTTATAGGATTTTGTTTGTTTGTTTGTTTTTTGTTATTGTTGAAGATGCTAAAACAGCACTGAAAATGGATAACAGATCAAGCCAGCCTAATTTACAGTCTCAGAGTTAACTGACATTACACTAAACAGATGATCCACCATCAAAATTACTACAGCAGTGTTTATTTTCCAGATCATATCTCATAGTCTTGGAGATGTCAAATATGCCTTCCCACTGTGAGGCAAATGTGGATATACGTACGCCAGGAAGTCATCCACATGCCGAAGACTGAAAGCCGATTTATAAGGATTCATCACAGAACTAATCCTTCCTAAAATTTTGATTAAATGAGGGGCTTGGTTTGGGGGGATTTGAGTTCTTGATTACGGACCTAGGAACTGGAGTTCCTTATTGTCTGGCCAAATGCAATTTCAGGTTTGAAAGTTCGTGACCTGCCAATAAAGGACATTCATTTACAGCGTGCTTTATTCAAATTAACGTTAATAGAGTTTCTTCCCACCTGTAACAGACTGAAAACTGTCACCTGAAAAGATGTATTCCTTCTATCACGTTAAAGAGCAAAAAGCCACAAACGTGCTCGAAATGCTGCAAATCCCTTTAAACAGGTAAGCCTTTTAGAGTAATGATGGGAAACGTTATCCCAGACCTCCATGCCAGTCACTCATCCCAAGCACTTAAATGTGCCTTTGCTTTCTGGCTTAGCCAATCCCTGCCGCCCCAGCCCACCCCAACCACACACACTATAAAAAGTATCTGTGAACGGTTTTAGCCACGACGCACAAGTGACTGACCTTCCAGCAACCACCCTGCCCATCCATCTTGTCTTGCTCCGAGTCACAAAACACCTACTAATCGGGAACAATGGCTCCCCTTCAGACTCCTCGTGCCTACGTCCTGATACTATGTGTGGGGACAATAGCACAGGTTTCCCTCTTTGAAGAGCTCATGGTTTGTGTACAGAAACAGCAGCCAAACAATCGCCAGATAATGACTGAGTGCTCGAAGAGACGTAAGCATAAGGGAGGAGCAGAGGGAAGGAAGATGCTCATTCTGGCTCCATTTGAGGCAGCATATGAGCATGGCCTTGAAGGTTGTGGAGGTGGGGGGTACCGACAGGGGCCAAGGGCAACATTCCAGCCCAGGAAAAGCATCTGAATAGGACAGCATTGCCTGCCAGCACGGTGCTCTCAGAAACCTATAAATGGGTTCCATGGAACCGAGGCAGGAATGCGTTTGGTAGATAATGGAAGGAGATGAGGCTGCAAAGACAAGATTTAGGAATAAATTACGAAGGGTCTTGCTGCTGAGCGAAGGAGCTTGGATTTTTATCTTGTAGCGTAAAGAGAACCATTCAGACTTTTTAAGAGAATACAGTCCTGTAAGTTTCAAAATTAATCTGCCTCTTCATGTTTTACCACAAATTCACCCAAGAAGAGTCTGAAAAGCTCCATTTTAGAGTTGATAGGAGGATTCACTCACCAACACAAATTCCTCTAGTGGCCTTAGATCAAGAGTCCATAAAAGGAGAGAATATATCTTTTCTATATGTTTTATACTCCCTCTGATTCTGCCTAGCCCGAAGCAAGGGGGCTTTAAGTGCATGCTAAATCTATTCCTAGAATTTCCTAAAGTAATCTGCAGCTTTGGGTCTTCCACAAATAATATTCACCAAAGAAAACTCAGGAGCCTCTCATATTTGTTCTACAGATTGCTTTGTTTTTTAGGACCAGTATATCCCAATAAAAATGGTCAATACACTTGGACTTCTTGCCCTTTCACCAATCCAATTTGTGGGTATGTGTGCTGATAGTGACCCCATTCCACTGCACTCAATGTCAAGTGCAAGGACAAGACCCTAGGTCACCTCTTACACATGGGTGAGACCATTGTCTTGCATTTCTATGAAAAGAGATCCTTTTTCAAAGCACAGTAAGTGCTCAGTAAATGCTGACTGCTGGGCTTGTGAACACCTCCTGCTAATTTCTAAACAGATTCGAGGAGCAGCAGGTCTCCAGAGAGGCCACATTTCCAGGACTGATCTAACCAGTGTGCTCACACAGCCAGTCTGCACAAGAAGCAGCCTTACCTGAACGGCCCGTTCGAGATGGTTCCTGGAAGAGCCAAGCTGCACGGTGCCAGACGGACAGATGGCGTTTATTCAGGAATTCCTCCAGGGAGCCAGGGCTAAAAATTGCTACCAGGGCTCAGGAGAGACCAGCGCAGGCCTGGAAGCCGCTGGCCTGAGGCCAGTGCTCGTCACAGTTACAGCCTGGGCATCTTCTGTTGTAGAGAAGCAGTGGGGACAGAGGCTTGGCTCCCACCCCGCACGGAAAGCCCCCATGCGGCTCAGAGTCAGCCAGCACTGGTTAGCGAGGACCCCGGGCAGCATGAGGATGGAAGCGCTCCGTGGGTAACATCCACAGCTACAGACATGACCACACACCATTACCCTGCATCGATTTTTTTAAAATTCCCCTCTATAATTTTTAATATTTTAAGGTTATTTTCACCTTAATTAAAGATAGAACATTGAACTACTTTCTGAAGCACTGTTCCATGTTCAGCCCACTCGCAGCCCTTACACTAAATACTCTCCCCATTCTAGAGACGAGAAAGTAGGAGTCGGAGAAGGTAAGTGACTTGCCCATCCCATGGCACTGCGGCAGTGGGGCCGGAGACGCCTCCCAGGTTTTTTCTGCATCCTTGGCCTTAGCTCCTTCCTCCGGGCCGCACCCCCTCTTGCTCGCTGAGACAGGTGGGCTCAGCGAGGAACTCAGGCAAGGCAAAGAAAGGAGAAGGGCGGAATGAAGAGGAAGGGAAGGAAATTCCACCTGCGGGGCTCCACCCCTTGGAGCGGACCTTATGATACATACATTGGCAGGACATTGGCAGCGCGCTTCATACTTCGATCCACGTGTAGCTTCAGTCAGAGGAGCGGGGCTTTTCGAACGTGCTGAGCATGGAAGTACAATTTCGGAGCGACTTCTGTCAGCGAGGCGTTTTGGGCATTAATTCCCTTTCCCTCTGCCATTGACGGTTGCTGCCATTTCTGATCTGATGGCCCTCGGCGACAGAGAGGCAGGAACCTACCTACCGAGGCATTGGGCGAGGCCCTGCCGGGGGGCTGCTTAAGGCCTTGGGTGTCGTGCCCTGGGGAAGGAGATAGTACATTTACCTCCTGCTACCAATTTCCTTTCCTGCAATCACATTTTGTGTCCCTAAATCTTCAAACGTGCCAAAGCCCACTATTTCTCTGCTTTTCCTCAGAACCCATGTCCTGTTCCCATGTTGTGCCCAGAATTTTTTTTTTTTTTAGGAACAATCTGACTGAGGAAATATTTGTGAGATGCAATGAAAAAGACAGTCCCTCGCTGCTCCTTACATAATAGATCTTCTGGGGGCCGACCTTAGAAACATCAAATTATAAATTGTAGGACTTTTGATTACTGAAATGCAATAATTAAATTATATAGAAATTTCCTTAACTGCGGCGTTGAAAGGAACAAAATCACTGGTAATTGGTCCCAACCAGAGTCAATAATGGTTTTCTTTTTATTTACATTTGGTTTTCCTATAAACTGCCTACTGGGTTGTGAGGAACTAAGAGGCTAGCAGAAAACTGAATCCCCATCCATCAGTATTAATCTCACACTTTACTGTGGCTCCATCCATTCATCTTTCCGACACAAATTAGAAATTCAAGAGTTTTAACAAATGAGCCTGCGAATGTAAACTTATTAGGCCATATATTTTTACTTCACACTGTGCAGTGCCCTCCACAAAGCTGTCCCTTCAGAGAGCATTTTCCTATTTTGTGTTATTGATGGCAGCTAACTAATCACATTTTTAATGTTGTCTTTGGGGAGGGCTGTTTGAGTGAATGTGCAAGCTAAACTACCCAGAATAAATCTACCTTATTAAATGCTTGAAATTATGTGTCTTTTACGATAAAGAAACTCCCGAGCATTGTTACATTTGCTAACCTTCTTTCCGCAGGAATCAAAAGACTGGGATTAATTAAAATAATACATCAAAACTGAGGTGGTGTACAGAATGTGTCTATGTGTGAGAAAAGGCCAAGAAAAATTGGTTAATTGGTCTCTTCATCCCTATTCACTCCCCTCCATCGAAGCAGCTGTAAGTGTTGCTTTCTGAACGGAAACTACAATAATGTGGTCGAGGAGACTCACTCTGTCTGCCTGCAGACAATGGCTGGTCCCCGTCCCTGTCACCACCCCTGAGAAAGCCCATCATTTACATACTGCCTTTCTGACTAACAAAGAACTCCAAAAATCTTGGTCCCCAGACCCAGAAGCTCTAAAACATAGAGAAAGTATAAATATATTGTGAGCCCAGAACTGTATTTCTTCCAAACAAAAATGCAGATGTAAGGCCTCTGAACAATATCATGTTTCACCAGCATCAAAAGAAAACATCTGGCCGGTCAACACTTTATCCTTTCAGCCCAGGTCCTCCTCTCCTTTAGCTGCGTCGGGGAGTTTGGATGGTGGGCCCCCCTTGGTACTATGTACAATCATTTCATTATTCTGTGTTGGTTTAATTACTGGCAGGTCCTTTATTGCCGAGCTCCAGTGCTAATCTGAGCCCTGAGTACATCTGTTTTCTACCTCTACCCTTTGTAAGTCTGGCACTCTCAGAAGTGAATGCATACATGGCCATAATTCTGGCTTGTCACATAAATTTCAAGGATAACAAATGATGCGTAAGCTTGAAAGACGGAATGGAGATCGTCTGGGAACCAGGGCTCTCAAAGGCACAAGTGGTACAGAATTTGGAGTCTGCAGCAGTATGTCTACTTCGGGACATAAGGAGACATGTTAGAAATTTGCTGATACGGGGGTGGCAGGTGGGGAAATGTTTGCAAAGTGGAAAGTGATAAAGCAAGAACTCAATTTTTTGCACATTATGTCTCGGTGACTTGACTGTCTGCTTGCGATGTATGGCCTTTGTGAAAATGACATTTGGACACACTCAGCATATGCTCTTCATAGAAATTAAAAACACAAGCATTTCAAGACTGCACAAGAGATGGTTTTAGTGTTCCCCTGAAATCAGAGTTTTTCCTCTATTACTTAGCTTGGAGGAGAAACGTAAACCTAATTAGTACTTAACTAAAGTGTAATGGCTGATAAATTGGCCTTACTGTTTCAAAACTAAACAACTATGCTAAAGTTGTCTAGCATTTATTTCTTGACTAAACAGATACACTCGTTTTTCTCACTCAGTCACAGGAATCAAAGCACTGGCTCTTTTGAAGTGTATTTCTTCTTTATCTTGGATTAAAGATTTAGCTGTTATCTCTAGCAAGAATACCGTGGAAGAAAGGTAAGGGCTGATGAATGAAACAGAAAGTCGTGGCTGGCAGAGGTGAAACTGTCTAGGAAAACCTTCTGCAGTTGAATCTGATTTGAAAAATGAAAGAAGGTGCTTATTTACTCACTGAGCAAATATTTATTGAGCACCTACTTGGAGCCGGGACCTGTTTCAGGTGCTGGAAAGACAAAATTAGTGCCCTCAAGGAGCTAGTGAAGAAAACAGCCAGGAAGGCAGGTAAGGGCTGTGATAGAAACATAAACCACGTGTTTGGAAGCTCAAAGAATCACTAAGGAAATATTTCTTCCTCTCAAAATTCTATTTGTTACGATGCTTAGAATCTAAATTACATTTGCTTGCATTGCGTTCACATGGGGAAAGAAATCCTATTTTGCTTTTATGTTAATGGAAATAATATTCACATTTTAAATAGTTACATTGTTACCTTCATTGTGAACAAGATGAACTTCCACATCAGAGAAGAGTTTCTAAAAAGTTGGTTTATGCGGAATTAAACAAATTATCATTTGAAAATAGCCCATACTAAATGGTATTTATTCTTAAAGAGCACCCTGCAATTAATCCTTTATTTAAGCAAAGAACCCTGTTTTGATTTGAACAATCCCCATGTTCATTTGCAGTATAAGCCTGGATTTTCATATATTAGGTTTGAATCTCAAAAATCTTAGTGATAGATAGGTCCCCAGGCAACACAGTGTATTATCTCCTTGGGCCTCCATACTCTGCTTGCACTGAATAGGACAAAGGGCATTAAAAGCACTAATCCCTCTTGCCCTCAGGATAAGTTCCAAACTCTTTAACCTTTCACGAGCCTGGTGTCCGCTTAATCCCCCAGCTTCCCACTGAGTGACGGAAAGCAGTGGGATCTCCGTCAGCTTAGGTTCCTGAGTGACTACGTGGAACAGAGACACCTCCACGCCTGCCACAGTTCCCCTCAGTCACGTCAGATGTAGAATGTGAGCCCTGAATAAATAAGCCATTTTTAAAAACATTTTTCTTGAGCTCCTGGATCCCGGGGTTCTTTGCTGCGGTGCAGCCTCCCCTCGCTCTCAGCCCTCCAACAGCCTACAGCGTGGTGTGATCTAGAACATTCTGCAGACGTAAGCATTCTTCTTATCATCACAATTTTTACATGCCCAAATACAATTTTTACTTAGTTTAATTTCATTTTATCCACCTGGAAACTTCGAGTTTAAAATTGGAACTATACTATCACTATTGTAAGTAGAAAACCAGTATCGCTTCCGGCAAGGAGAAGATAACTGTAAAAACCAGGCCTCTTCAAAGAATGTGTTTATTTATGTGCCACCTTCAACCTCTGATGTGCCACCAGGATACACCTAACACCCCTTTAGAAATACTAGTAAAGGAAAGAAAGCCACAGGCCTGGGAGTCCAACAAAATTACATTTGAATCCCAGCTCCGCTACCTACTGTGTGTCCTCCCTCAGGTCGATACCAAACACAGACCCGGCGGCAGGCCGCAGCAAGCCAAACATGTAGGACAGGTCCTGGTGAGAAGGAAAGGGGTTTATTCAAGTGGCGGCCTCCTGAGAAGATGGGGGACTCTCGTCCCAAAGCCCAGCTTCACATCTCAGGGCAGGCAGAGGTTTTTATAAGGAAGGAGAGGGAAAGCAGAACAAAGAGATCCAGGGGAGGGGACTGAAAAGTTCTCTAGGTGCAAACCAGCACAGTGCATTCCCATAAGGACCTCGAAACCGGTCCAGCAATGACCTGGTGTGCATCATCCTTTTTTCCCGTCATCCTGGTTTTATAGTTGAAGGTCAGCCAACCTTCCAAAGCTGGGATGAATGAAGGTCCAAGTCTATATCTTTTAAAGTTACTTCCTAGAATTCTTATACAAATGTGCTATTTATCTACAGGCTACATATTAGTCAGAGTCAGTATTTACGGAAAAAATGCCGAAAGGATGGTGGGGAGGGTTGCAATTCCTCACTGTTACAAGGTAATTTACCTGACCTCTCTGAGCCTCGTATTCTATAGGATAGAAAACTATTACATAAGACTAATTTAAAGATTAAATAAGAAATGCATATGAAATTCCTGGCCCATATGTTTAGTTCCCAATTCAATGGTTTTTAGTACACTGACATGTTTTTCATGCTCAGAAATATTAGGTGTTGCTATTGTGATTATTTGGGTGTCACATAATCCCTAGATTGTGAATTTCTTAAGGTGTTGTGTTCATTCATCTCTGAATCCTCATAACACCTACTACTGTTCTTTCTTTGCTCCTCAGAATTGGCGAATAAATCAAGAGACCTGCATAACCAAAGAGTTTTCAACTTATCTGTGGCATTTGTTTTCCAGCCCTTTATGGATAGAATCAACGGATCAGTTAAATTACTTCTCAAGGTGTGACCGTAAATCACTCTGGCCAGGCTTTGCTTAATTCCCACCGTACGCTAATTGGGGATTCTTATCTTTAAAACTATCATTCTTCAAAATAATCTGCATGCTGTCTTTTAGAAGATGTATCAATCGGTAGCAGAAAGGATGTGAAGTTTGAAAGTTGGAGGCATATGATTATAATAAAAGAAAAACCCGGGTTTTATAAATCAAAAGTCACAGGATCCAGGACACTGAGACACTCAGAGTGCCGATTACGGCTCACCTTTCTTGGATGCATCAGGAAGACATGTTGTGGTGGTTAGGTATACGGAATATAAAATTAGAGGTATATGGTGTCCTGCTCATAGTGCCCTCATTAATAGCAGTCTCCTCTTAGAATTGTCAGAAGGGCTAACTGGGAGAACACACAGTAGGCCCTGACACAGAGCAAGCACTTATTAAATGTTAGCTGTTATTACTATCTTTTGTACACTTGATTATTGTGATTATAAAACTTAACTGTTTGAGTATAAGGATTCAAAGTTGGAATCACTGTAAATGTTCCAGGTAATTGAAGAAAGCCTTTAGGCATCCTATTGTAATGGGGTGCAGCCAAAAGGAGGGCCCCAAAAAGGGATTTGGAATGGGGTGCAGAACTCAAGGTGCCCAGGAAATATTAGGATGTCCTCACCCCTTCCCCTGCCAACAGGTGTGAGTTGGGGGAAGGGACAAATGGAGCACAGCCATTGAGAACTGTTTTGCATAGCAACAGCTTTGCAGCTAACCTCTGGCATGGTCATTTAACATATCTATAACCTTTAACTGGTTTCATAGATATGTTGAATAGCTGTGGCCATGCTTTGAGCCAGGGGGATGGAAGTGACTTCCACCCAAGATGTAACTGGAAGGCAACTCACCCTATTTACAGCACCTGTGTGAGAGCCTGAAGATGATTGGCTCCATGCCATGGGGCCATGCCTGCCCAGACTCATTATGGCAGCCCAGTAAAGCTGGAAGGATAGGGAATGCTGGCAGGTGTAGCTGACTGTGGGACTGCAGAGGAGGACTGGCATAGGGATTTAAACCCAGACTCGGCAGCCATGTGAAAAAGAATCACCATGAGGCTTTAGCAGAGAATCACCACTCAGCTTTGCCAGAGTGGGGACTCCCTCCTCCACAGCTGAGGTGAAGAGAGAGATCCACGTGATTTGGCCAGGGAGCAGACCCTCACAGCTTTGGTGGGGAGAAGAGCCATGTAGTTTTGGCCAGAGTGCAGACCCCTGCCGCTTTGGTAGAAGAGGACCACATGGCTTCAGGGTGCTCCCTTTGCCCACGTGGCCTGGGAAGCAGGAGAAATGGGTTTGCCTGGAAAATGGGTACCAAGAACTCTTGCTAGTAGGCCATGAGAACATGCCACATGGCTTTGGACTACTTAGAGATCCTGCCTGGACAGCAACACAGCTGATGGTGGTGAGAGCCTGAAACAAGGACGTGTGCTTCTTTTACTGAGTTAGAGTACCCCAAATTAGGGCAGGGGGGGATAAGGAAGCACTGTGGGCATCTATGGGTATCCAAAAGGACTTTGATATTTTAATGAAGACATCAGGTCACTACTTCAAGTCTATATAGCATTAAATAAACATTTCCTTTCCTTTTCACAAACCTCTGGCATTGAGAGATGTCTTTCCTATAGGGCAGTGAACATAACAAATCTGGGGGGTCCTTTCAGTAATAGTATACTGTCCTCGGCCCCTCTGTTCTGTGACAGTTTTTGGCATCCTTGGGTGGGCCAAATATTGCCCCCCACCTTGGACCTTTTGTTCTGTAACACTATAACTGCTCTTCTTAATATTTTAATTTTTCAATTCAGTTGTTTCATTAACCAGGATTAACTAGATTATGCTGGGGTTTTTTTTTTTTAAGTCCTGCAAAAGTTTTTCTCTCACTCTCCTCAATGGCAGACAACCCTCCTGGGCAGGAGTCTCATCCCCAGTGCTGGAGTCTCAGGGCGTCTCCATATCAATCTGAATGTCTTCAATCACAGTTGGAGGGGCAAGCATGCTGGAGACTCAGTCATTCTGCCATTCTAACTTCCCCTCCATGCGATGGCCCGAGAAAATTGCATAGGATACCCATCCTCAGGGCAGCGGTGGAGAAAGGCCCACTCATTTGCCGGAAGATGAAGGAGAACCAGACACAGAAGAGAGGCAATGCGTGCCAGGGTTGTGAATGGTCATAATCGTCACTCATCCGGGGACTGGGGGCTGACCGTTATAAATTCCCCGAGCTCTTGACAAAAAGCTGTTATTACATTACAAATCCAATCGAATACTTACCAAATTCCAGAGCAGACATTAAAGGTCATGAAAGAAGAATCCTACTAAAACATTTTTAATTCACCCACAATTTCAGGGATTTATGATAACTTTTTTTCCCACTCAAAACTCTGATCTTATTTCATGCTAGAAGAAAGGGAGTTGCCTTTCTTTGCTGTCCCCTGAGCAGAAAAAAAAGAAAAAGGGAACCTAATTCTCAAATCCAATCCACAGTGGAATTTGGACTTTCATCAATATGATCATGTTACTTGATTTAGGCAAGGAAACAACCTACAGAAAATCACTTCCCCTGGAAAAGAGGCATCCACACTTTATAGACTCCTTCCAATTTCCCTTTTTTTTTATAAAATAAAAATTTTTGTAATTCTACTTGCTGTATTAGTTTATCTCCCTAGTTTGCTTTTTCCTCTCACTGTCAAACTATTGATACAAATTATATCCCAAGTCCTGTTCATTAGTTTCCATTTCCTCCCATTAATTTTCCTGTTTGATCACCAAATCCGCACCCACAGTCTCAATCACCCCAGCTACATGCTTGCTGCATCCTTTGGAAGACTTTACTTTACAAACCTAGAAGCACACTCGAATGCCCCCCAAAACCAACCATCTCTGTTGCATTATTTTAGCTAATATTCTGTCCAACTTTGAGATATGAATGACTTCTGATTTCTTCATCTTTCTTGAACTCTAATTGTATATGGCCTGAAGGCTTAGTCATTCTTTTTATGAAATCTTTCTTCTGTATACTTGTCCCTTTCCACTCTTCACCACATTATACTTAGAACCTCACACCTGAACCATTCAAATCATCTTCTAACTCGTCCCCCTTTCTCCAGGCTTTTCTGTCTCCCAGTTTAAGCACACAGACTGCACAATCATCCTAAAGCATGACCTCTCTCAGGTTAACCTCCAGAGGGAGGGGAAGAGGACCCTTCTGTAACTTGTCACTGCATGTACTATTAAATGCCAACTCCTCTCACTGATTGGAAATTTTGTCTTAAGCATACATTTTCTACCAAATAAAATCAAAAGCTCTCCCTGATCTTAGGAACATTCATCTACTTCCTTCCTCTCTCTGCCTTTCCCATTCATCTCTTCCACCCAGCATTTGGCCTCCTGTCTTCAAATCCCACTTGTCACTTACAACCTGAAAGAAATGCCTTCATAAACTCTTTTGAACCATGGTTGGCTCTGCAAATGTGACATAATTTGTGCAAAAATAATCAGAAAGCGGCATCCCACAGAAAGCCACTCAGATATAGTTTGTTTGGTCAACATGGCGGTGTCGTTGCTATCATTTAAACTAAATGTTAATACCTTTAGGGACCCCATACACTCCTCAGTTGCCTAGCTGCTTGAGTCTGAAGACCCTGGTCTGTGCTATGTCATGCTGGTGGCACTGCTTATTTCATGATCTTTATATGTTATTAAAAACAATAATAATGATACATATATGTTGTGCTTATTTTTCCAACTAACTTGTATGTTTCCTAAGGTCAGGAAAATGTTTTTATACAATGAAACATTTAAATAGGGTAAGATGAATGGAAAGCACTTCGTAAGCATAACTAGTCCAAAAGTTGTTGAGTGCTGAGTTCTGCCAGCACGAGGAGGACCAGTTAGAGCCATCAGGAACCAAAATGGTTTTAGTTTGTGGGGAGCAAAACTTTTATGCTCCTATTAATTCATGGATTCCTTCAGCATTTTATCCCCATTTAAGTTAATATTGAAGAAAAAATACCTAGATGTAAAAGCATTCATTTGGACTCTTCCCTTTTGTGGCTATCACTGAAACAGCAGTGGTCTAAGTGAAGTTCAAGCCCTATGTGACCTCTGACAGGAGCAAGAACCATAAAAGGCATTTCAATGCCCCTTCCCCCATTCCCAGGCAGATTATGTCTCCTCCCCTTTCCAAAGAGCTGAGACAGGGCACCAGGTTCCATCCATGCCCATCTGAAAGGATGATGAAGTTCAGGCTGTGCAAGGACACTACGAGGGGCAGCAAACTAGCAAACAGGTCAGGTTCACAGGAAGAAATATGCCATCTACCCTGACCAAGGGCCGCGGGAAAAGGTAATGGGACAACCATCCATGTGGGCATTCACCCCAGAGAGGTGCTTATCTCTGAAGCTGGACAAAGACCCAAAAAGACCCAAAAAGATCCTTGAACGTTAAAGCCAAATCACACCAAGTAGAAAGGAAAAGAGCAAACACAAGAAAGAAACAATTGAGAAGGTGCAGGAATAAAGTAATCTTATATGCAATTGTCATTAAAAACTTAAAAAAGAATATCATCCATTTGAGAGCGCTTCAAATTCCAAATAAGAGAGGTTGTTCCTGAAGCAGGTAGGTCCGATACGGAGAGACGAGTAAAGATAACTTCAAAGAAAAAGAACATCAAAATTCAGTAGAGAAGAAAAAAGAATCTCAGTGTTTACAATAATTTGGAAATAGAATAGGAAAAATATTTGCGGGAAATATTTTGAGAAAATAGCAAGAGCTAGGATATAGTAGTGACTGAATTATTGACTCCATTATCAGTGCTTGACCCCAACCCCACACACCCCCACCCTCCTGCCTGGACCCCCACCACAGCTCTGCTGGGGACCACCAGCTCTTCCATGACAGTACGCACATAAGGTTGGTGATGTTTGTTCTCATCCTAAACAAGGAATTGACGTTCACAGGTTTTACCTGAGATTGCACAACGTGGGAACCGAAACCATCAGGAACCAAACCAGGGTCTGTCTGACTCGAAGCCGACATCCTTGGGACTGGGCTGCACAGTCTCCTGTAGACTGAAATGGAAATAGTAAGCTGCATGATGACAGTTGGTTCAATAGTTTATTTTTAACTGCGATAAACTTTTAACTTTGTTCTCTCCCCCTCAAAAAGAAGAAGCCACAGAAGAATAATTCTAATCATGCCAGAAGATAAACAATTGTTAAGACGAACTCTTCTGATTGAAATGAAGCAGGGGTAGTTTGGAGGGGCAGTGGCAGTAGTTTGGAGAGGTCTCCGCCTGGCACGGGACTTCGTGGTGATGAACACACAAAGGCAGGAACTGCCAGCAAGACCAACACCGGTGAGGATGGAGATTGCAGTTGACATTGTAAAATGGTTCAAACTTTTTGGATGATGATTTTGCTATACAGTTCAATATCCATAAAATGTTTATGCCATTCAAAACAAAAATCTCACCTCTGGGAACTTAATACAGTGAAATAATACAAAGGTAGGGGTAGGAGGGAGAGGATCCTGAATGAACAGAGATACAGATAACTGTGTTTATAAATTAAAAAACCTACTAGCAATAATAGAAATATCCAATAGTTGGAAAAATATGGGTTGAAGTATGGAATATCATAAACCCATTAAAACGTGAAGTGATTGTTTAGGGACCTTAGAAGAGTATTAAAATCAGTCAAAGGCAAAGGTAAAACATTAATCTTATATGTATAATATTAGCTACTATTTTTGAGCACTCCCTATGTGCTAAATTCTTTTTTTAAGATTTTATTTGTTTATTTTTAAAGAGAGGAGAAGATATGGAGAAAGAGAAACATCAGTGTGAGAGAGAAACATGGTTTGCTCTCCAACTGGGGACCTGGCCTGCAACTCAGGCATGTGCCTTGACTGGGAATTGAACCAGCAACCTTTCAGTTCGCAGGTGGGTGCCCAACCCACAGAGCCACAGCAGCCAGGGCAATGCATGTTAAATTCTAATCTAAAAGCATCACATACAGTAACTCGTTTACTCTAATAACTACCCTATGAGAAAAATGTTACCATCACCTCCATTATGTAGAGGACAAATCCAAAGTTAACGAGCTACACCCAAGTTCACACCACCACTGAGAGCATGAGACAGGATTCCGACCACTTAGTCTGGCTCTAAAGCCCAAACTATTAACCAGTGTTAATGGCAGCTCCATAATTATAAGAGCCATAATTAAGCCAATACAAAAATGAAATAGTATATGTGGATAAAGAATAAGGAATATTACTAAAGAAGAATTAGCACACCTTGGAAGTAGAATGAAAGACATTATTAATTTATTTTGTTCCTACTCCACATAGGGCCTATGATTGTTGTAGTAAGAGATTTCTCTGATAAGGTTTCATTCAATCCTTCCTGGAGTGTTAAATTAATGTTTTTGGTTCTTTTCAGATTCTCAGTTTAAAGACATTAAAATATCTCATGATATTGCTCATATGTAACTAGCCATGTCTACTTGAAATTTATATATACAAGCTCACAGAGAGTTTCAGCCACAAAATAAAAAATTGTAATAACAAAAATAGTAAAATATAAACAAAATATAATAGGAATAAAATTATCCCCCATATGTCAAAAGAAAAGTTCAACTCTTAAATGTATTGTTTTTACAGTAGTGAACGTTTCATATCCTAATGTAACTTCTTTGAACTAAAATGGGATTAAACATTGTAAAGAAATTAATGCACGCCCAATTTTTCAAATTATATTTAATCCCTCAGTAGTTTAGTGGGTTGTGGCAAAGAGAAAAAGATGGTATTGTGGGGATATTACTATCTAAAATTATATATATTCAAGTATTTCTTCCATTAATCCATATCATAGGTTCTTCTAAAACTAAATACCAAAAGAACACCTCAATACGTGACGTTACACACAACCTTTGCAAACCACAAACTGTCGCTGTAACATCACATTTCATCTCAACACTATTTCAAGAACAGAACCCTCAAAGTCTCCAAGGTAAGTTAAGCTGTATTCAGCCTTAAAAGGTTTCAGCTTTAGTTAATGTCCCCTTCCTTGTTGCTTGACTGTTACATACCTAAAATATTCAGGGACAAATTAATGCAGTAAGGCAACCAGAGGTATTGCTATAAACAAAAGAAACCTTTTCATGTGTGGCTCCTGGGAAACAAGTTTTTTTGACTTTATAGACATACCATACGCATTGTTTTCATGGGCATCACGCAATTACCAACCTACTGCCTGTAAAAAGGAAATAGTTAAAGCTACTTTATAACAAGTACTGAACCAGGCTGTACATAGTACACATACAAATTGTCAAAACTCCATGTCATATACCATTTAGACAGAGCCTATGAGATCGAATGTTGTAAGCAAAGGAGTTTTATCCATTGTTTCTAACACTACTCCAAATGGGTTCATTTGAAACCTTGATTAAAAATGTATACTGGGATGTCAGGTGAAGTACTGGGAAATAGAAATGTGCTTTTTAAGACCCATTATACAATTTTTATCATTTGAGGAACAGAAAGTAGGAAGCAAAACAACACATAGATTTTCAAATGACAGATAAAGCTTGCGACTACTACCATCCTTAATTTTCTCCTACAAAAAAGGTGATATAAAAAAAACTAAATTTACCAAATGGAAGAGCACGCAGCAGCATCCACCAGCACTGTAAAAATCAATTTAAGGAGTGCAACTGCAGTTGTCTTTCCTGGGTTTTTAATTATGTGTTTGTTTGCCATGGTGGCCTAATTTAGTCAAGAAGATGAGCCTACATTAAAAGCTGGTAGGAGAGGTAAGTAATCCCCAGGGCGGGCTGCTCGGGCTCCAGAGTTTAAAAGCTACACACACAGAGGCAGAAGCCAAGGCACGTTTGAGAAGGGGGTCCACATGACAAACAGTGAAAGGCAAGCAAATCAAATTTTTCACAATTAGTTGAACAACAACTGTGACAGGTTTAGCGCTTAGCATTTTCATTTGTGTGCTCAAATTTGGTTATCTGTCCTCTTTTATGCAAATGCGATGTGACAGGAGAAGCTGGGAGCACTGGAGCAGGCCAGTCACTCACAACGGGGGCCAGGGCTGCTGGGCTGAGAGGCCGGGATTAAATGGACTGGATGCTGATGGATAAAATGACAGGAGTGGCGCTGAAAGCCTCATGAACTGATTTAAAACTTCTGAGGGAGGATGCCAAGAATATAATTATGCTTTATGCCCCAGCCTCAACTGTCAAAAATAAAAAGATAACAGAAGGATATAAATTGTACCAAATGAATATTATCGGCATTCATAATTTAACTAAACCCAACATGTTTATCCTACATTGAAAAATAGATAAGATTGGAAAGCTGTGTTCTTATACCACAGGCCTTGGGACTGAAGCAAAGTTTAAGAATTTGTCAATGAAGTGCAATGGCTAGAAATCCAAGACATCACAGCTTTCTTCTTAAAGGGCTTCCATCTCCCACCAGGAAAAGGCCATCTCTGCGGAGACGACACAGCACATT
>PVKM010015358.1:0-27989 GCA_004027735.1 Carollia perspicillata | reverse complement strand
ATATCAAGGATACATTAATTAAGGCAGTATGGTACTTGCTGTAAGGACAGATACATAGACTAATGGAACAGAACAGAGACTCCAGGAACAGATTCACACCTGTACAGTTACTTACTTTATGACAGAGGTGACTCTGCAGAGCAGTGGGGAAAGGGTTGTCATTTCAATAAATGATGCTCAGATCACTTTATTCCATGGATGCTCCCATGGAATAAAAATATGTATCCTGACCCTTACCTTAAGTCATAAAAAACTAGTTCCAGGTGGATTATAGATCTAAATTTGTATGGTAAAGTGGTAGAACTTTAAAAAATTAGCAAGAATGTCTTCATGATATAGTTGATATAAAAACAAGGACCAAAGAGCCTAATTTTTGAACAGGAAATACAAAGCATAATTATAAGGGGCCAAAATGGTACATTAGATATCATTTAAATTGGGAATTTCTGGTTATAAAAACACACTGTTACAATTGCCAAAAGGTAAACCACAGGAACGGAGAAGCTCCTTGTGACACACACATTTCCCAGAGGGCCTGTGCTCAGAACCAGAAAACACACACACCCAGGCGCAGGCTCACAAATGGCAGAGCAATAAGAAAAGACGCAGACAGAGAGGAAATGTCCAGACAGCTTGAACAGGTGATTCATGGAAAGCTATTTCCAAATTTCCAATAAAGTACGATAAAGTTCTCAACGGCATCAGTCATAAGAGAAATAAAAGTCAAAATCACAATATACTGTCTCCACAGAGACCCTGAAACAACTAATGTGAAAAAGACAGATACCACCAAGATTGATTGAAATGTGGAACAATTGAATCTTTCATACACTACTGATAGGAATAATATTTTTTAAGATTTTGGAATAATTAATAGTATTCACTGGAGTTGAACATACCTTATCCTCTGGCCCAGTCATTATATCCTTAGGTATGTACCCAACAGAAGTATGAGTATATAGACAGAGTAACAAAAATATATTAACATGAATGTTCATAGTAGTATCATTTAAAAAATTTAAAAATGACTAAAGTAGATGCATAAATAGTGGTATGTTCCTGCAAAGAAAGATTATACTGCTGTGTGAATGAACTATGACTACAGACTAGGAAAGAAATAAATCTTATAAACATAATTTTGACACAAAAAATCCAGGCAACAAGGAATTCCTACTATATGATTTTCTTCATATAAACTTCAAAAACAAACAAGGCAAATCTGTGGCCTTAGATGTCAGGGGGATAGTGATGTTTGGGGGTGGGTGATGACTGGGAAGGACACAGGGCAGACTATTGGGGTGCCGGCGATGTGCTATTTCTTCTGCACATTTGTTACATGATTGTTCAGCTACTGAAACTTTAGCGAGCTGTATAGTTAAAGTTTGTGTTGTTTTCTGAATTTATCCTTCAAATTTAGTTCAATTACATGATTACTTCGATGAAAGGGAAATCATCAGAATGCCATTATTCCTGCAATGTAGTGAACACACAGTGAGAGATGATGACATCAGCAAAATAGTATTATAGCTTGGAATGTTTTGTAGGACAGTAAGGACTTTGAATTTTATTCTAGGTACAGTGGGAAGATATTGATAGTTTCAATAAAGACAGGGTAGCCCTGACTGGTGTGGCTCAGTTGGTTGGGTGTTGACCTGCCAAGCAAAAGGTTGGTTTGATTCCTGGTCAGGGCACATGCCTGGGTTGTGGTTTTGGTCCCTGATAGGGGTGGTCAGGAGCTGTTCAAGAGGCAACTGATTTCTGTTTCTCTCTCACATCGATGATTCTTTCCCTCTTTCTCCCTCCTTTCCCCTCCCTCTAGGAATAAATAAATAAACTCTTTAAACAAAGATAGGCTATAATATTATCTAAGTCTTCATATGATTACAGCAATTGCTTTTATAAGGGATGGTTGTGGCTCAAGATAGGAAGGAGATAAAATAGGACTTTTGGCTGGGGTCAGATGTAGGATAACTGCTCCAATTAAGGTAAGAACATTGGAAATAATGAGAAGCTGAGAAGTGATTTTATTCTTAAGACAGAACTTCAAGGCTTTGAAAGATAAGATATATGTTGGAGGTGAGAAAAAGGAATCATTGATGAATCTTAGGCTTTTAAAATGATTATTACTACCTTAAAATTAATAATATTATTGTTATTATTATTATTATTTAGTTTGTGACATAAGTGTTTCTGTATATATGGTGACATTGTTATATATATTAAAAGTGAATAGTAAATATTCAACAGATGATAGATATGACATCATATAAAAAGGATGGTGAGCACATATTATAAATAACTTTATAACAGTAAATTATGTAATTTAGATAAAAATATAAATTCCTTGAAAATACAACCAATGAAAGCTCATAGAGAAAAAAAAATTTAGATGGTCCTCTGATGAACTTGTGATGTGACAATTTTGCTAGGCTACAGTTTCTAGTTATTCAAACACTAATCCAGGTGTTGCAGCAAAGGCAGATGTGATTAATGTCCATAATTGTTAAGTAAGGAAACATAACCTAGATAATTTGGGTGGTCTGATTTAGTCAGTTAAAGACCTTACAAACAGAGTGAAATCTTCCTTGAAGAGATTCTGTGTGTGTACAATAGCTTCAAAGCATGCCAGACAGTCTCAGCCTGCCTTTCTTGATGGCCTGCCTTTGGGACTTGCCTAGCCAGCCCCAATAATCATGTAAGCCAAATCCTTGCAGTAAATCTCTTAATGTACATCTCCTAGTGGTTCTGTTCCTCTGACTGAACTCCAAAGAACACAATCCCTGTAATTATTAAAGAAATTTAACTCATAATTTAAAATCTCATTTAGAAAGCTCCAGGCCCAAATGGCTTAAGAAGTGAATTAAATCAAACACTTAAGAAAAAACATTAATTGTACATAATCTTTTTCAGAAAACAGAGGAAGAATACTCACCAAGTCTTTTTTTTAATCCTCACATGAGCACGTGCTTATTGATTGTAGAGAGAAGGGAAAGGAGGGAGAGAAGGGGAGAACATCAATGTGAGAGAAAAAAACATCAAGCAGTTGCTCCTCGCCTGTGCCTTGACCAGGAATAGAACTCCGACTTGCACTTTTCCTCAAGGTGGCTACCAGAACTGGCTCTGTGAAATCTCAGTCTGCTTTCTTCTTGCCCCTCGATGGGCTCCTTCTTTGAAAGCTCCAGAGGTGCTAGAAACAGTCATCTTTATTGTACCCATACAGACGTGGGTGTGTTCTTTCTCCTCCATGGCTGTGCTTCAGGTGAGAGAAAAGTGTTAGTACCTCTACTGTTGCCAAAGTGGAGTTTCCTTTGAAAGTCAGGAGTTAGTTTTCAGGAACTGAGATGAATTGAATTACTGGGGAAAGACTTGATATTTGCTCCAGGCCAGTTGTGTTTAGGATAAAAGTCTCCACATCAGTCCTCTTCTTGCCACTGAGACCTTCCGAGGCCAGGGAAGCTTGGACAGAATGATAGCCGGGGCCATTCTGTCTGGCTAGGCATGGGCTGGGGGCTAATTAAGACTGAGAAGCAGATATAGATACACATATGTGTGAGTAACAAACCAAAAGGATATAGAGGACGTTCAGCAATAATTTAAAGTTTGTGCATTCTGTGTTTCAACTGCTGAACCGAGGTCTAGAAACATATTGGGACCCAGTAATCTGGTTGACAGTGGCCTATTCTTTCTGTGGCACATGAGCTCTCATCTCCCCTGTTGCATGGCCAAGCCTTGGTCTCTGGGAGAGGGGAAGTGGACCAGATTTTCAGTCATTGTACAAATATTTACTGAGGGCCTCATATGTCTCAGGAACTGTTAGACACGGAGCAGTGAGTAATACATGGAACCCAAGAAGGACAACAGACATTAAATGAATGGTTACATTAAGAATTATTTAATCATGTGGTTATATGTGTCATGAAGAAGTGGTTCAGTTTAATAAGAGCATAAAACAGGAGGAACTAACTTCATCTGGAAGAATTAATGGGTTAGTCTGAAGCCTGTATAGTGTAGGAAAATCAGCAGGGGAAAGGTAGCTACTGCCTGAGAGAATAGCATGCATGGAGTATGGAAGCAATGGAAGCTGGTGCATGTGAGAAGCAGAGAAGCCTGTGAGACTGGAACTAGTAAGCCAAGTCCCAGGGGAGACACGCTGCATGGGACTGGATATGGGGGTGGGGTGGGCAGCCAAACAATCAGGGCCTTACAGGCCAATGTGAAGGAGGTCAGCTATTTTTCTAAGAGCAACAAGAAGCCTGAAAGATATCAAGTAGGCATGGAAATAGCACAATCCCACCTGTATTTTTGAACTGTGGTGTGATGAACAGCTTATAGGACATCAGGAGTTGAAGAAGACCAGCCAGATGAGAACTCTGGGTACCCAGATGAAGACAGCAAAAGTGAGATGGAGAAAGGTAAGGGGAAGAAATAGAGCTGATGTCAGGTGGAATTGTTACATTCACAATATTAGTTCTGATATTATAATAATCCCCTCTGTTGGTTACCTATAATAACACCCCAGCAGTCAAAAGTATAGCACAGCTAATGAATGCAGTTAGGTCTACTTTACTTAGGCACAGCCTACATGAGATATTCAGTGTTCCATTTTTTAAAAATGCATATCCAGGTAACTTTTATAGCAAAACTGGACCCCCTGACAGATGTTTCAAATGTTTGACTGAGATTTCCAGATGTCATCTTAACTTGTCTGGATATAAATCTAGTTCTGATTTTGGATTGTGACAAATATATTCTCTTTCCCTGTGTTCCAATACCCTCTGAACACTTTCACTATGTATGGGCTATTTTATAACTTATGCATCCCTTTCCCTTAAAGTGAATCCCAGAAAATAAGCTGCATAATCTCCTTTGTAGCCAGGGCACAACCATGTGACTTAGGCTCCAAAGAGGAAGCTTAGGTCACTTGGAAGAGGTTCTCCTTGTAGAAATACATTTTGCTGGCAATGGTGGTGGCTCTGTTTTGCTGTTGCTGAGGACGCAAAGGTGTGTTCCTGGCACAGACGTTACACTAGTGGGGCAGCGGCGGTGGCAGCAGCTTTCTCACCAGGCCAGTTCTGTGGTGTGTTTTTGGGCATTGTCCTTTGAGACTTAGCCTCGAGCCTGGTTCTTCAGCCCTCCCAGCAGTTCTGTAATCCACCCATCAGCCTTTGAATATGCTCTTTCTCAGCTTAGTCATCCAGAGTGAGCTTCTATTGCTTATAATTAATATCCTCTGCTGATATAAAACTAGATGTTATTAATTACACAGTATTAAGCTGCTTTTAAAAGTTCACTGGAATAGCATATGAAACTGAGGTCTTCAGGAGTGTGACAGAACAGGGAAAATAGGTCTAATCAAGTAGCTGAACAGAATAGCTTCTGTTCACACTTAGCTTACACATGGGTTATGACAACCATTTATCAGCAAGTCAGAGAAATGTATGCCTCCTTAAGATTCCAAAGAGTATTTCACAGTGCCATCACATAGATGAATTTCTGAGTCTACCTGCTATTATCAAAATACATCAAAATAAAAAATGTGTGTGTCTCTGAACTGAGTGAATCTTTCTTGCCTCATTTTCCATGGTGAGAAAGGATCTGTGAAGTTTCCTGAGGAAGCCATGAGTGGGTAGGAGAGTGGCCCCAGTGGGGAAGATCCAAGGCCTAAACAATTCTGGAAGCTAAGAAGATACTTCAGTCCTGCCACCCCAGCCCCAAAGCAGGTGCACCTGGAGCATCCTGACTGAGGACTTCCAGCCTCTGCTAAGATACCTCTAGTGACAAGGGGGTAACTGCTTTTCAAGGTAGCCACCCCACCAGGAGATCTGCTTGTGAGAAATGTTGTTCTTGTACCAAACTGAAATCTGCCTCCTATAACTTGTACTCACTCTCCCTGCCACTGGCACCTCATAAGGAACTTCTACATTGTCTTGTAGGAACTTCAGTCATCAATCTCTGTTCTCTTTTCCATCAAAGTTTTCTCTTCTCCAGGTTAAGCAACTCTGTTGCCTCTGTATTCCCACATGTGATCCAATTTGATGGTCATTCTCTTGTCTTCCAGAGACAGTATTTGACAGGGTTGGAATCAGACAGACTCTGTATTATTTACTAAATGCATAACCTGGGGCAAGTTACCTAATCTTAGAGATAATTGCATTTATTAGAAAGGCAATATGTTCTTGGTCCAAATGACTCATCATCTCTTGATTCTATCTCTTCTTTTTTAAAAAATACGTTGTATTAATTATGCTATTACAGTTGCCCCATTCCCCCCACTTTATTCCCCTCCACCCTGCACCCCCCCTACCACCTGCATTCCCTCCACTTAGGTCATGTCCATGTATTGTACATATAAATTATTTGGCTTCTACATATCTTTTACTATTACTATCCTTCCCTTGTCTATTTTGTACCTACTATTTATGCTTCTTATTCCATGTACCTTTTTTGCCATTCTCTCCCCACCACCTCCTGGCTTATAACCCTCCATGTGATCTCCATTTCTTTTATTCTGTTCCGGTTCTAGTTGTTTGCTTAGTTTTAATTTTTTTTAGGTTTGGTTCTCAATAGTTGTGAGTTTGTTGTCCTTTTACAGTTAGTTTTTGACCTTCTTTTTCTTAGATAAGTCCCTTTACCATGTCATATAATAAGGGCTGGGTGATGATGAACGCTTTTAACTTGACCTTATCTGGGAAACATTTTGTCTGCCCTTCCATTCCAAATGATAGCTTTGCTGGATAGAGTAATCTTGGGTGTAGATCCTTGCCTTTCATCACATTGAAAACTTCTTTCCAGCCACTTCTTGCCTGTAAGGTTTCTTTTGAGAATCAGCTGACAGCTTTATGGGAACTCCTTTGTAGATAACTATGTCCTTTTCTCTTGCTGCTCTTAAGATACTCTCCTTATCTTTAGTCTGGGGTAATGTAATTATGGTGTGCCTTGGTGTGTGCTTCCTTGGGTCCAACTTCTTTGGGACTCTCTGAGCTTCCTGGACTTCCTGGAAGTCTATTTCCTTTGCCAGATTGGGGGAGTTTTCTCTCATTGTTTTCAAATAAATTTTCAGTTTCTTGCTCTTCCTCTTTTCCTTCTGGCACCCCCCATGATTTGGATGTTGGAATGTTTAAAGTTCTCCCATATGTACCTAAGCCTCTCTTCATATTTTTGAATTCTTGTTTCTTCATTTTGTTCTGATTGAATGTTTATTTCTTCCTTCTGGTCCAAACTGTTGACATGAGTCCTGATTTCCTTCCTGTCACTGTTTGTTCCTTGTGCATTTTCCTTTAATTCACTTTTCATAGCCTTTACTCTTTCCTCTATTTTGTGACCACACTCAACCATTTCTGTGAGCATCCTGATTACCAGTGTTTCTAACTGTGCATCTGATATGTTGGCTATCTCTTCATCACTTAGTTGTATTTTTTTCTGGAGTTTTGATCTGTTCTTTCATTTGGGCCATTTTTTGGGGGGTGTCAGTACGCCTGTTATGTAGCAGGGGGTGGAGTCTTAGTTATTCTCCAGGGTGGGGCAACCCACTTGACTGCATTGTGGTGGTGTATGTGAGGGAGGGGTCCAAAAGGGAACAATGCTACTTGCTGGGCTCTTGGTGGCTTTCAATCACTTCTTCCACTACCCACAAGCAAATTGAGCCCTCCTGGTACTGATTCCTGGGTGGGTGGTTTGTGTATGTTCTAGGACCCTGTGGGTCTCTCCAACGAACTTTACTCTGAGGTTAGGAGTTTCTCCCACTGTCAAAATTCCCACAGGTTCTTTCAGTCAGAGGTATTGAGGCTTTATTTCCCTGTGATGGAACCCTTGGTTGCTTGGTCTGTCTCGCTCCCCAGTTGATACTCTGGGTTTATTTACATGCAAATGTGGGACCAAATGGTCTGCCAGCTGCCAGCTTGCCTGGCTTGTGACCTGCCTCTGTCGTCCAGCCTCTGCCCTGCTGTGAGTCCTCTCCACCCTGCCTGCCTATCTCTGCCCTTCCTACTGGTCTGGGTGAATGTTTCTTCTTTAACTCCTTGGTTGTCAGACTTCCATACAGTTCGATTTTCTGGCAGTTCTGGTTGTTTTTTGTTTTTGAATTTGTTGTTGTCCTTCTTTTGGTTGTGTGAGGAAGCACAGTGTACCTACTATCTATGCCTCCAACTTGGCTGGAAGTTTTATTCTATCTCTTCTAAATGTGCAGTTTATTTTAAATTATTTAATACTGATCCATAAATGATTTAGCGGATCAGTCACTGGTGATTGTGAGAATTCAATTATTTAACACAAGTAAAAACCTGGCTCACAGTAAGTGCTCAGAAATAATATTTATGCCATTGTTGTTATTTTCAGGATGTGGAAGTTCCTAAGTGGGTGGCGCTCACAACAGAGAGGTTTTAGTTCTGGAGGATGAAAAAGAGGGTGAGAGGACAAGTGGCTTTTACATGCAAGTTTAAACTTTATAGTAATGCAGTTTAAATGAGAAAGTGCTAATTGAAAAAGGTGCTTTATCAGCAGTAAATGCAGCAATATGAAGCAACGTTCCAGACTTCTTCCCAGATCCTGGAATCTTGTCCACTGAAGACTTGAGCCCTTGTCTCACCTCTTGGTCAGAAAAGGTGCTTCCCTCAAAGTCTCAACTATCTCCACATACCCTCCTCCTTATCATTTTCCTCTTCTCCTCCATCTTTTTT
The DNA here is from genome assembly GCA_004027735.1 of Carollia perspicillata. Taxonomy (NCBI): domain Eukaryota; kingdom Metazoa; phylum Chordata; class Mammalia; order Chiroptera; family Phyllostomidae; genus Carollia; species Carollia perspicillata. Next base: position 19,314 of record PVKM010015358.1, on the reverse strand, counting down.
CAACTGTCTGGATCTCCAAAGTCTCCTATGGTCTCTCCTGTGTCATTTCTTCATCTCTAACAGCTTCTTATTTTCCACCCCTCTGAATCCCCTGTCTTCTCCAGCCCTTCTCTGCGCAGGGTCAGGACAGCAAGAAGCCAGGCTTTAGGAGAACTCAGTGGTAGCTCCTTTTACTAGAGGTAGTAGGAAGCCAGGAAGTGACTCTCAGGGGTGTTGATATATCTTAAGACAGTTTAAAAGTATAGCATGAGGAATTGCTACTTGTATTTGGAAAGCTCCATGAAAGATTTGGCCTTTTTAGCTTTATTGGTTTTGTTGAGGAAAATCTGGAAGGTAAAGATGGTTAGCTTGTTCTTGGCAATTTGTTTAAGGCAGATTCTCCAGATGATATATTTGTTTCTCAAGGCCTTGATACAGATAGGAAGGCATGGAGTTAACAAAGAAGTGTTAGGGTTCCTAGTGGTCTCTAGTTGACAGGAAGGCAGCAGTAATGTTGACGGTAGAAGAAGCAACCAGAAGAACTAGATCTATCTTGACCATAACACATCATAGGAGGATAGCTCTTGACTCCAAGAAAAACCACAAGAGCTCAGCACTTCTTCCCAAATAATGTTTTGTCTCCTATAGAATGCAAGAGGATGGGAAAACAGATAGATATTTATGAGAGGAGTCAGTTGATCAAATACAGTAAAAAATGGTGTGTCTTGAAGATTTAATTTTTCTTGATTTGATAAATGATGACCTCCAGGGATATAGGGCTTTTACTGTTGCTGATAGAAGGTAGACAGGGAGTACACCTGGCCACTTCCTGGTAGGTTTGGGATTTTGACTTCCAAGGATATTACTTTTGTTTTGGTAAGCATTCCTCCTGGTATGTGGGACACTAAATATGGGGTATTTCTGTTTTCTGGGGGGTCCAGTGCAGGACTGGACATTGCTGGAAGGCATGCCTCAGGAATCTGAGAGGATAATGTTAAGAGATTTTTAGGTGAATAGGATTTGCATCAGTCAGGATCTGGATAGGAAACAGAAACCACACAGTCATTTAATCATGGACATTTTAACATGAATTATTATCTACAGCAAGCAGTGGAGTAATGAGAGATTGGTTACTAAGTAAAGAGGACTGTCTGGAATGAAGGTATGGCAGATATAAGGTTCAGATAGAGGATCATCCCCCTTCACTGTGTGTGGAGCTCCAGATCTTGATGGAGAGGCATAACCATGGCTCACCAGATGGCAGTGAAGTCACTGAGGTGCCATGTCAGTGTTGACTTGCTAGAAACTTGTCCTTTGGGGTACTAGGGAAGCCATCACAAAAAGGTGCCAGAATTCAGAACTTGTAAAGTCACCTAAAAGGGGACTGAGGGAGGCTGTTCATGGGGAGATGTCCTAGCAGTGGCATTCCACTGGGAAGCTATGGGCTGTTTGCTACAGATGGCCACCTTGCTCTACAGGATCCAGGCCTGGAGAAAGCCAAACCCCAGAGGTGATTGTGGGAGACCTGTGCTCTGCAGTAGTTTGGCCTGGGGAAAGTTCCCACTTCAGGAGCCTAGAGCAGGAGGGAGCATATGTGCTGCAGGAGCCTTGGCAGTGGACTCACCAAAGCCAGAAAAAGAAACTCTCTCCTTCCAATGCCCCTCAATGCCTTCTACTGACAAAGCTTAACACCCTCACAGCTGGAAACAGAGAAATGTTTACAAAGCGCAGCTCTGTTATCACAATGCAGACAGAGAAGAATGGATTTAGAAAAGAGAGACAAAAAATTGAAAATAACACAAGTTTTTTTAGGGGAGGGGAGAGCTCAGGAATATAAGGATGGCAGAATTTAGATTTTAGGGAGTGGTGGGTTTATCGCTGTTGGGGAAGCCATGGGAAGGGTTGTGTTGAGGGCATCATGCTGATATGTGAAGAGGAGAAGATCAGGAATGTATGGGCAGCACAATTTCATGTTTTGGGTTTTGCAGACATCAAGCATGTGTAGGGACAGGGATGGAAGGACTAAGAAAGTAAAAAAAAAAATCAGATTGTGGTGATATGGGAATCAGAGGTATAAAGATATGGTTTGGGGCTGTGGGATGAAAAGCTGTGACATTTAAGGTGGTCACAGATTCTTTGAGATTCCACCATTGAGACGTGTGTGTGTATGTGTGTGTGTGTGGGCTGGTCTATGTGCCTAGTTCTTGAATCTGGGAAGTCCTGTGACTGCTTTGACCAATAGAGTACAGAAGAAATGACACTAGGCCAGTGCCTGCTTTCTTTTGGCATCTTGAGCCATAGTGCAAGAAATCTGATCACCCTGCTGGAGAGACCTTGAAATTGGGGAAGGAGAGGAGCCTAGCTGAGTCAAAACTTTCACCTATTTCTGCCACAGCATCAAGCATGTGAGTGGATCTATCTTGAACCTTCCAGACCAGATCAACTACCAGATGAAAACCACCAGTGGTCCCAGTCAATGCCATATGGAGTAAGAGGGTTGTTCAGCCAATCATTACCTGAGTACATGGCTTATACAGTTGTGAGATCTTTATCATGGTTTAATCACAAATCATACAAAATGTTCACTAGGAAAGAAGAGTGTGGTAAAACAAAGATGTGCTGCTCAGAATCCCCTTAAAGAAATTGTTTGTTGCTTCAGGTGTTGGGAGTCATCATTGTCATCAGGGTTTGTCTTACCTGCAGAGAGCAGCCCTCTTCAAAACCACACCTTTGCAGGGTGGGCCACACCCAGTGACTGCTCAGAGGTGGCTGTAACAGCCTGATAATCTAGGCCACTTTGGGACAATTACTGTAGACAAAAAGGCTCTAAACTTCCCTGTTCATTTGGCTGAGTCATTGTCAGACTTCCACAGCAGTTTGAGTTCTCCCTCTGTTCAGTCTTGCTTCCTCTCCCTTCTTTCACAGGCATTGATCTAATAAATGTCCTGCTCACCAAATTTCATGACAGGGTCTGCTTCTTGGGAGCCCAGCTTGTGGCAATGAAGGAAATAAATAAACAACTACTCTGGTGTCAATATTACCGCCACCATTGGTAGAATTATGCAAAAATACTTTGAAATTTTGGCAGGTAACACAGGGTGTGGCACATAGTAAGTACTTGATAAGTATTTATTAAACAGAACTGATGTTCAGAAGAAGACGTGCACACATAAGTGACTGGAAACCACCAGGGAACCTCCCTCCAAGGTGCTGTGGCCTCAGAGGCCCCAGGAGAACACAAGTCCCTCCCTGCCAGCTCTTTGCAGCCCTGTTGTTGCTGCTTTCTCACTGACACTCACTTCCTTTATCTGAAGTGCATCTTTCCTGTGAAGAGGATGACAGTGAGGGTCTGGGAGAGATGCATTTAGGACTGATGCTCTCAGAGAGGAGTCCAGGATCACCTAGTCTCTCATTCCAAACATGCTCCCACTCCTTGTGGCTCCAGTTCTGCCTTCTCAGCCTCCCTTCCCAGGACTTATCCATCTAACCCCCTGGGTCGCCCTCCCACCCCTTGCGTGTTCCATCCCAGGGTCCCTCAGCCATTCATGTTCTCATCAGAGGAATTTGAGGGGAAAGGATGCAGACCTGGGGCCAGAGGGAGAAAGCAGTTCCTTTTAAGATTTTTCAGGGGAAAGGGGAGTGGAGAGGAGAGGAGACAGAAGATGGATTTCAATGCCCAGAGGCTGTGGTTGCACTGAGTGCATGTGTGTCAGACGGAGGGGCATCTCTGAGTCTGGATAGTGCTACGTTCATTTAAAAAGACCCTTGTCAACCCTCCTACTGTTCCTTAAGAGCTGAAACTTTTGCAAAAGGGAAGAAAATCTCCATTTCCCTTAGTGACTTTCTTCAGCCTCCAGAGGGAGCAGTTTGTAGCTGTGGTGAGAAAGAGGAGATAGTGGTCAAAGTGGCTGTGGTGGAACTGGCCCTTGCTTTCCAGAGCAGACAGTAATAGAAGGACAGGTATGTCTGGTCTTAAACAGATCACTTTGGTTCAGTCCCTGCTGTCTTCTGAGAGATGACCTGGATGATCAGTCCCAGTCAGACTTGAATATAGTTTCCTTATGTCTGATAACCAGTGGCCCCTTCTGGGACCCTGTGGCATTGATGGAAGCAGTGCAAGCTGGGAAAAGAGGCTGGTTCCAGAGGATGTCATTCTGCTTCTTTGGGTATTATGCTGGCATCAGGGACACCGCACAGGGGCCACTGCTGCTGGTCAGGGTAGGGGTGGGGCTCAGGAACCTGGCAGTGGGCTTTGTGTTGCTGCTGCTGTAGACAGGACACCCTTCCCATGTTTAAGAGAACCTGGGGTACACAGGAGACAAATATTTTCAGGTTTGGCATCCAGAAAGTTTATGGGAATAGAGCTATTGCTACAGAAATTCTAACCTCCAGAGCAGAGAGACCCTTTCACCTACAGCTTCCATCTCATGTTCTATGACTCAGATTTTGTTTTATTTAATAATGATAATTTCTAACATTTACTTAGTGCTTGTACAGCTGGTGCTATGCTCATGTGTCATATGATTTTCTGTTTTAATCCTTATCACAATCCTGTGAGATGAGATTATTACCTCCATTTTATACATAATAAAAGAAGGCGCAAAAAGGTTAAATGACTTACCAAAAGTGTAATAACTTGTCGCTAACTTAGGAAACTAGGTTTACACTCCCTGCCTCCACAGATAGTACTTGGAGCCATTATACATCAGCCAGGCTTCTCCAGTGGATGTTAACCCCAGCCCTTCAGGAGTCATCTGTGGGGCTTCCAGGAGAGAGGGTTACCTCTGGGCTGTTCAGTTGTAATTCCTTGTGTAGTTTGGGGTGGGGGGTGTTCCCCTTGTCTGATTACATCAGACCCACTCAGAGTACTGGTGTTCTGATCCAGCCACTGGCTCTCAGGGAAACACTGACCCCCAGGCCAATAGTAGTCCTTGGAGTGAGGAGAGAAAAGGCCCAGAAACAGGTGGTGCCAGTGGTTCAGCCAGCACTGAGTAGAGCTTCTGGCATGTGTCCTGCTGTTGGGATTGCAGGAGCAAAATGAGGATGTTTAGTTTGGGGAATCAAAAATTTGAGCGGATATGAGAATTATTTATCAATAGCAGAAAGAGAAAGTAAAATTATTCTGTAACCAGAGCAGAAGTCTCGTAAAGGAACAGAAGTTACTGGGAGGCACATTTCAGTTGAATCAAGGAGACAGTTTCTGAGTAATCCTGTTCTTAACAAGACTGACTGCCTGGAATGTCCTGAGCTCCCCATCACTGGCGAGTTGAGCAGAGGCAGAAAGACCTTTCTCAGGAGGTATTTTAGAAGAGATATTTGTTCAAACCGTGCTTTTAATTCTGATTCTTATTCTCACCTGAGACATTTCCTGTTTCTAACCTTCTTTTAGGGCCTTCATCTCTTCTATTGATTTCCCTTTGTCTGTAGTACACCACCATCAACTCACTCTCAGGATATTGTATAAATCTTCTCTCCCACTTCATTGCGCAAACCACAGGCTCTGAAAGAGGAGCCAGGTAGTAATAGACTATCACAAGCATGGGATTTTCAGGGTGTTATTCGCACTCTGTCCTGAGCCTTAGCTCAGATTCTTGGATCTGTGTCCTCACTTGAAGGCTTTTCTGTGGTTTGGACAGCTGAGCTTCGGACTTAAATCCAGAGGAAAGAGTCCCTTGGTGTGGTAGAAAGAATAAGAGATGGAAATTAGGAGATCTGGATGTTAGCCTTAGTCTAGGACTAACTAGCTGTGTGATCTTATTTAATATATCTATGTAACTCAGTATCACTCATGTCATTCCAAGTGGCTCATTATCTCCATGACTTAATTTCTTCATCTCTAATATTGAAGATTTTGATTTGATAATTTTCTAATCCAAGAATTAACATTATGTCTGTCTATCTTTCTGTCTGTGTACCTAGCTATCCTATTCTTTTAAAACTTCACTTAGAAGAGAACTTCACTTCGGGTTCAACCACATGACCTTCTTCCAGCCAAGGTGGGTACTACCCTAAACTTTAAAAGAACTCTTCTCTCTTTTTTAAAGATATCTCAATTCCCCCATCTCTCCAGGCTGCTTTCTTCCTTAGAGGATCCAAATGGCATAAGGATGGTCCCAATCTTGTACCTTTGATCCCAAGCCCAGTCAAACTTAGAGAATACCAAGGGTTTTTTCCTAAGTTTCCTGTTTCTTTAGTGACTCACTCCAAGTTCTAAAATGACTTGTCTAACTCCTTCTGTGTATAGAAATTTCTAGTTTAGCTGGTATTGACTGACTAAGAAGATTTCCGTTTCCTTGGGAAGAACCAAGCACCTGGGAGGAATGGGACACAGGGGTCATTTCCCACAGTGCATCTGGGGCTCTCAGTGGGTGGTTCGCAGCCATCTGGAGGTGAAATGAATGGGTCATAGGAGACAGGACCTCTGAGTGGGATAAGAGCATGTATGGAGACTGGTGGGTGGTAGGCAAGTGGTAGAAGACATGAACTTACCATGTTCTAATGATAGAGCAAAAGTAAACTCTATGAATTCAGACTATGTATTATGGTAGATACTGTCAAAAAAGAATTACGTGGATTTGATGGAGAAAAGTGATTATAAATAGTTAAGTGAGATCATTTGGAGAAGTAGACCATGGCTTCCACTGTTATAATTTGAATACATTTTTGTCAGTCAGGGAGTCTCAATAGTCCCTGGAAAGTGGGAAGTGAAATGGAAACCCATTCCCAGTTTTCTCTCATGGAGGATTGGTTGGTTATCAATGGATTCAGGATTCAGGATGTTGGAGAATAGTAAGTTAGCTGAAGCTGTAGCACATAGTACAGAGACAGATGTAGATATTGATAGTTGGAGTATAGGGCTGAAGAGTCAGGGGAGCTGGGAGAGGAGAGGAGACAGCACCAGGCAGAGGTGGAGAAGGAAGTGGCGGTCTGTGGGTATTGCTCAGACCATCACTATGCATTTGGCGATGGGTTGTCTTGTGTTGTCTGGTAGGAAAATTGTACTTCTAGAACCATAAATAGCTGGAAATAAAAATATCTCCACTATGTGCCAAAGGGTTTGGACTACCCTCTTTTGGCAGCTGTGACGTTGAGAGGTTCACCAGAGATCCAACTCAAAAGGATTTCCAGCCAATTTCCAGCTTTTCAGTGCATGGCACCTGATCCTGAGCCTGAACTAGAAGAAAAGTGAGGCATTACAATTGGCTGAAGAGGTGTCTAGACTGGTGGTAGGCTTGGTGGGGTGGAAACGGCTGGCAGGATGCAACTTAACAGGTGTGTGTTATGATCCAAAAGTCAGGACCCCCTGACAGCTCCCCCTAGGACTGGATGTTTTAGTTATTGTGGGTAAGTGAATGGGTTCTAAAGTCTCCTGCAGTCCTGGAATCTTCAACATTGATATACAATGTATTGATTCAATAGTTGCTTTGGCTGTTATTTACTCTTCTGGAGTTTAGTATTTGTGTGGTAAAATATACTTGTATTTCATGTATTCCCAGGAGTGCTGAGAAGAAGGTGGGGAAAGGATGTTTACCTGCTAGTATTCTGGGAAACCAATTGCCTGAGGAAATTCAGATTACAATGCAGATAGGGAAGTTTCAACACTTCATTAATGGTGGCATTTAAGGCAGGTGTGACTAAATATACTGTAACTTCTAATAACAAAATTAGTTTTGCCTGAAAGGGTACTCTCTTTTGATAGGAGGGAGGGTCAGTCCTTTCTTCTAGTGTGATTTCTAAGGCCCAAAGGGGTGGATTAAGCTGACTGTGGATCCTGACACCTCTAAACATTTAAAAATTCTGCGCTGGTTGTCCACAACACTCTACTCTTCCCCACCCACTGGCTGTTTCTCTGGGTCACTAACCAGCATGTCCTGGTTTGGGTAGGTTTGTGGCGTCCTGTGCTGAATCACCACCATATGTTGGCTAATTTTGAGAATGAAAAGCAATTTCGGCTGGAGCCTTGGCATGATGCCACTCATTGTCTATCAATACCTTCTGATCTCTATGCCTTTCTCCTCCTCCTCTTCCCCCTTCCTTTCTTCTTTTAGTTTTGTCCTATTGCCCAACAGTCTTCTGGCATTGGTTCCTAGGCCTTGGTTCATATTTTCTATACACTCTATTGCTTTCTGTTTATTTTTATTGCCATAGGCTGTTTTTGTGTGCTTAATGTTGGCTTTTATGTATCACCAAGATGATTTAAGGACTATATTGATTTACAAAATTAATATTCAATTTATTTAAATTACAAAGTAAAATACTGCTTTGTGAACTTTAAGTTCAGATAACTAATCTTATTGATTTGATTAAAAATTCTAGAAATTTTAATAATTTTTTTCAAGGGGGGTTTGGAGAAATGTATGGTCCATTTAACAACTTTAGCTAATTAAGCTCCAGAAAACAACTTAAACTGAAATTACAAAGTTGGCACACCCAATTTTAAAGTATTTTTTTTAAAAGATTTTATTTATTTATTTGTAGAGAGAGGAGAAGGGAAGGGGAAAGAGAGGGAGAGAAACATCAATGTATGGTTGCCTCTTGCATACCCCATACTGGGGAACTGGCCTGCAACCCAGGCACACACCTTGACTGGGAATCCAACCAGTGACCTTTTGGTTTACAGGCCTGCACTCAATCCACTGAGCTACACCAAGCAGGGCCCAATTAAGGTATTTTAACTCTGACAAATACAATCCCAAATACACACTTGAAGAAAATATATATTATTTATTTTCTTAAATATTTCAGTACTGTTCAGATACCTATCCAAATTGCATTATACCTTGCAACTTAAAAATCATGTCCAAAAAAAAATCAATCAGTTATATACTTTAATATAAACCATGAGACTAATCACACATGCCAAATTTTGTAAATATTTTAACTACCAAATACACATACAAACACATACAGAAAAATAAAACTTGAGGGATAGACATTCTAGAGAGAGGAAATATAGTCACCACACAAGTAGGGATTAGAACCCAGGCAGGTGCTCTCACGACCTATGCCCTCCTGATTCAAATTGCACGTTAACCAAGAATGCCCTGTTATTAAAATCTGCATCTTCCTTTCCAGGCCCTATCTAATTTCTTCACAATTTATTTGGATTTTGCATTCCTGTGAGTCTTTTAGTACATTTTAATGTTCTTTTCTCTGACTCTACGGACATATCGATACCATCCCATACTACCATTTATACCCTTATGTAATTTCTTCAAAACCTCCTTGAAATGTAAGAATTTCAGATGAGATATAAAGTGTCTAGTATAGCCCCTGGTAGATACTAAGCTTTTAAAAATACCAATTATTAATTACATCACCAGTTAACTATTATGATTCTGTAATTATAAAAATTATAATATTCAAAATAGACTTATAAATGGCAAAATATAGGTTCAGAATTATGTGGAAACATGTGAGAAATTAATTCCCATTGTAGTATACAGTAGGCTTAATTCATTAAGTATCATTTAAGCTATGCCTTGAAAGATGGGAAAGCTGGAAGAGGGAGTAGCAAGTATGGGCAAAGGCCTGGCCCGTAAGCTTGTGTAACCAGAAAAGTAATTACAGGTTGAACTGGAAAGGCAACTAATAAAAGTCCTTAATGTCAGACTCAGGACTCAGAAATTACATTTTAATTATTTATGTGTTGGAGCACCACGGAGAATTTGTGAGAGAGTGATGTCATTCGATATCTGGTAATGAGGAGGATGAATTGGAGAGAAAAGAGGCTAGACGTTATATATTAACCTTTTTAGAGCCTGCCATTCACAAAGGGGCTAAGGCATTTCACAAGAAACATAGACAATGACAGAATAAAATAAAAAAAAACAAGAATCAGCATCTTGAAAAAGAGGAAAACAAATATTCTAGAAAAAAGAGCTAAGAAACTATTTTGGTCAAGCCTTGACAATGTCCTTAACTTCCCGGCTATGAACCACAAACAGAGGAGTGTAAGTTCCCTGTGGTGATTTAAGAAACTGGACCTGAGTGAAGGGCAGTTCCGACTGAGGACTACAGCAGAGTGTTTGAGATCCTGGATCCTGTGGCCAGTCTTCCTGAGTTCACTTCTGAGCTCACTTTGTGGTTGGGCTGCTTCACGACTGTGTGACTGGGGCAACTGACTGAGCCTTTCTGTGTTTGGTTTCCTCATTTGACGTGGGAATAATAATAGTACTTATCTCACAGTTTTCTTTTGAGCTTTCAGTTCGTAAGTGCAGATAAAGCAGTTGCAGCAGTGTCTGGCTGACAGGAACTAGGGGAATATCAGATATTACTGTCAGTGCAGAAGCACTCTTCACTGTATAACTGAACAGCTTCTTCTTCATTTTTAAAAATATGAGTTTAATGCTTTGGCTTCTGTGTCACTTAAAAATATTTTTAACTATAAGGTTGAGGTAATCTCACAGTTTACTTTCTATTTAACCTATGTCTTTTCTGTGTTAAGTTTTTATTTTAGTATTTTAAGTTGTCTCCTCCCCTCTTCATCCTTTTCTCTCTTCCTCACCTTCTCCTCTTCCATTTCCATTTCTTTCAGAAAATTGAAGTATGCTTTCACTACATCAAATGGTGTGCTCTTTCCAGATCACAAGAACCAATTGTTGGCAAACGCTACAAATCAGGACTTGACTTATTGTTTGGTTGATTGGCCTTGAGAAAATGAAGAAAAAATGTTAGTAACTAAGACAATTTAAAAGTGTGTAGTTTCACTTATATGTAGGTGGAATCTAAAGAATAGAATAAATGGACAAACAAAACAGAAACAGACTCATAGGTACAGAGAACATGGTGAGGGTTGCCAGAGGGGAGGTGAGTTGGGGAACTAGGTAAAAAAGGTGAATGGATTAAGAAGCACAAATTGGTAATTACAGAATAGTCACAAGGATGTAAAGCACAGTATAGGGAATAGAGTCAACAATATTGGAATAATTATGTATAGTGCCAGGTGGGTACTGGAAATATTGGGGGTGGGGAGACTTTGTAAAGTACAGTATGATTGTCTAATCACTGTGCTGTACATCTGAAAGTAATATAAAATAAAAAATTAAAAGTCCTTTTAGTAACCTCAGAAAATGTAAAGAAAGCTTTCTGAAGTAAATAGAAAAATGTATCCAAAATGCAAAAAAAAAAGTGCATAGTACCTATAGCTGTTACTTTGTGAATAGCAGAGGGCTGGTCGGTAATCATCATAGCTCACTACCAACTACATCCTAAAATTAACTAGCCTCTCACCTGTGCTCACTTGTTAGCTGCAGTTTCTAGTCAGACACATCCTTCTTGAAGTCCTCCAAAGATGTATCAATAGAATCTGGTTGATCTGCAGGTTGCCCAACAGTTGTCACCTGAGAGTGTTCGTTATCTTAATTATTCTCAATATGTCCACAGTTTTTTTGCATTTCAAGTCTTTCCCTTTTGGGGTCTTTGCCTTTATTTTGTTGGAATAAAACCTCAAGAAGCTATCAGAAAGATAAACCTGGGTCTTTGGATTTCTGAAAATATTATTTTTCACTCATTTTTTGATTAACTGTTTGGGGGCATGTAAAATTGTAGATTAAAAAACATGTGCCCACGAAATGTTGAAGGCATTGTTCCTTGGCCTTCTAGCATACAGATTTGCTGACTTCTTTGACTCATGGCTCATTTAGTCTTGAAATGATGCATAAACTATTCCCAGTCTCAAGTTTTTCACTCAGGAGTTGGATCAACAAAAATATTTGGTAATTATATTCCTGTTACTGTGGGCACATATTTATCCACTATTCCTGTTATTGCATTTCTGCTAATTTTGTCTCTGGGATAGGCTACTAGAATCTTTAAAACACATTGGATTTGGCTAGGGGATGGTAAGAAAGAAATCTGACCAGGATCATTTCAAGCAAAAGCATTCACATCATGCCCCAGGAACCTTAATTGGCTTTGAACATTGGCTTGGAATTCTACTTCCACTTCACTTGGGAAAAGATAAGAGTTCACGTTGTTAGTTCATTGCCAGATATCCACAACCTCTTCCTGCTGAGTATTTACATTGCAGCAAATAGGAACCATGTCAGGATATTGGAGTTTGAGATGGAAATGTGACCCTTGCCAGAGATGACATAGAAGTTGAGGATAGGTCACTGCTGTGTTAGATTGTTTGGGAGAGAGGGAAACATAGACCCAGGCTCTTCTTCAACAGGTTTAAACTTTAATGAGATTTGAAAACCAAGGACAAATCTGTATGTGCCTTAGAACCGTACCATCAAACTCCTCTATTGTCCAGAGGATGAATAGGACCCCCATGGCAAGAATTTAAAGTCATACTGTTGGTGGAACAAGTAGGACAAGGACTAGACATATGTACCCAAATCAAGTTCTCTCCACTCATAATCAGGGAAGTAAGGGTATTCCTATCAGAGAATACCCTTGGCCCAGAGAAGGACCAATTTATTAGAGATTATCATTTAATTAAAAAAGGCATGGATGGACCTAAAGAACATTATGCTAAGTGAAATAAGCCAGTCAGAGGAAGACAAATACCATATGATTTCACTCATATATGGAATCTAAGGAACAAACTGAACTAACAAGCAAAATAGAGACAGACTCATGGAGCAGGCTGACAGGTCTGGGGTGGTGGGTTAGGGGGTGCAGGGATTGAGCTAAAAAAAAATAACTCATGGACATGGACAACAGGGTAGTGATTGTGGTGGGAAGGAGAGTATAAGGGTGATAAATGATAATGGAAAACTATACAATAAAAATAAATAGATAAATAAATAAAATCTTTGTAAAAAGGCAATAGAAAATTTGATGCACTTAGATTTGTATGATTTGGGTCTCAGATGTGACTCTAAGACACTACGCTTTTCATTTCTCTGGACTCCACTTCCCTCTAATAAAATGAGGCAAGGGTGAACTCCATTATCTCTGAGTCCCTGTTCATTTTGAATTCTATGGTTTTGTGATTCTATATCTTCTGGAGCTTATAAGCTTATTATTTAGTATCAGCACATTTTCATTTATTATTATTCAGTATTATTCAAGATGAAAATAATTTTAATTCTATTGTGAACATAATGAACTAAGCTATGTGTTTAATTGAATAAATAAAAATGACCCTTGGGAAATATAATGATCTCTTTCCTCTTTTTTCTACTCCCTTATTCTTTTCCCCTCTACCTTCCTTTCTTTCTTCATTTCTCAGATTCCTCTAAAATAGCACTGTCAAAATCTTTAGGCAAACCAGGAACTTTGGGACCATGTCATTCAGCCTTGTGGTTTTCAGCCTTCAAGAGCTGTGTTTACTAGGCTTGTTATTTAAATTACCTTATTTGCACCTTACAAAAATGTCTGTCAGAGAGATACTATTATCACCATTTCTTCAATGAGGAAAATGAAAACTATAGCAATGTTAAGATAATTGTTTGAATTTACACACCTAATTAAGACAAATGGCCTGAATTAAAACTTGATTATTGTATTTATACCATGTTAACTTGCTAAAATAATGTTTTCACTCAGGATTTCACTCAGAAATCCTTTGAATAAAGGATTTCTTTATTCAAATAAATTATTTATTATTAATTAATATATAGTTATACATTTTATTTAAAGACATTTAGATATTTAAAAATAGGTAAACAATATGCATGATACAAAACTTAAAATGGTAAAATATGGTCATGCAGTGATGCTCAACTCCTCTCCTACATAAGCACTATTACTAGTCTCTAAATAAAATCTAGCAAACCCTCATGTAAATATTACATGATTTTCGGAAATTTAATTTGCACAGAATTCTTCAAGTATCCCCTATTTGTGAAAAATAAGGATCATCTGTCCTGTAGTCATTTTCTTTTTTTAAATTTTTATTTATTTATCTTTAGAGGGGAAGGGAAGGAGAGAGGGAGAGAAATATCAATGTGTGATTGCCTCTTGTGCGTCCCCTGCTGGGAACTGGCCTGCAACCCAGGCATGTGCCCTGGGTTTCCTGACTGGGGATTGAACCAGCGACCCTTGGGTTCATAGGCCCGCGCTCAGTCTACTGAGCTACACCAGCCAAGGCTAGTCATTTTCTTTTTATATGAAGAAATAATTTTCTCCCTATCTAAAGTTGGCAACCTCATTAAGTATTCTTTTCTTAAGAAAGCCTGATCTTTGGTGGTAAAAGACAAATACCATATGATCTCACCTTTAACAGGAACCTAAGCAACAAAACAAACAAGCAATCAAAATATAATCAAAGACATTGAAATAGAAAACAGGCTGACAGTAACCAGAGGGGAGAGGGGAGGGAATTTTGGGGAAAAAGGGAAGGGATTATAGGAATAAGTATAAAGGACACATGGACAAAAACTAAGGGGGGTGGAAATGGGAGGGAGGTGGGGAGCACCGGGGTGGGGGTGGACTGGTATGGGAGTAAAAGACAGAAAACTGTACTTGAATAACAATAAAAAAATAAATTAAAAAAATAAAATACAACAAGAAAAGAAAAAAAAAGAAAGAAAGCCTGATCTTCCAATTTATCAAATGCAAATAATAAACCAAATAATTCATTGCTAAAAATAACCTTGGAATCTATTTAACATTCATGAGGTGAAAAAAAAGGAAATATAAAATTCAGTTAGTAGAACTGTTCTAAATCACATGATCCTTAGATAATTGCCTTACTCCAGCAGGTACCTCCTCTAGTTCCTTGGAATTCAACATAAAAAAGAATGTCGCAAAAAGGAAAAGGACTCATGACATGGACAACAGTGTGGTGACTGGTGGGGGGCAGGAGATATAAGGGGACTAAATGGTAATGAAAAATATAATAAAGATTAAATTAAAAAAAAAACCTTAAAAAACAACGAAAAAAAGTGTCTTGAAAGTGCCCCATGCATCCTAAGAGCATCACTCTTCCTTCTGGCATCTGTGAGAGATGTCAGTTTCCTAGTAGTAATCAGATGACTCTATGGTTCAGTCTCTGAGTGCTAGGGTGGACCAACAGGCCTCATGTTGTTTCTGTGGGTTTCTGGGAAAGAGATTAGGAGCAGGGCTCAACCCCAAGATGTTCTGACCTCTTTAAATCCTCTGGTTAGGTTACTGGTTTATTTTTTGTACCATTACAGCCCAATTAAGTTTGAAACATTGCTGCTCAGCATTCTTCAGAGTAAAGAGCAGGGGTGTGACATCCTCCCTCAGATAGTGGGGAGGACCCTTCTTACTAGTAAGGTGTGGACACTGAAGGTGCTATCAGACTGGAGCTTTCTAATTAGCAGTGACGTCAGCTAGAAGAAAGGTGGTTAGAGCCAGGCACCTAACTAGACAGGCCATACTCTACACAGTACCATTGTCTATTACATTTTTGACATATTTGACTTTGTTGATGAGTTATTGTGATGTTATTTGCTATTCATTTTTTAACCTTTTAGGGCTTGTATTTCTTTTCTTTTAAAAATATTTTTATGTGGTAAGAACATGCAACATGAGGTTTATGCTCCCAACAGACTTTTTTGTGTATAATACAGTATTGTATACAGGCAAGGTGCTATACAGCAGATCTATAGATTATGTATCTTACATAACCTGCTGGTTAGAAACTGTTTTCTCCTCCCTCTAGCCCCAGCAATGACAATTCTCTTTCCACTTCTGTGAATTTGAGGAATCCCCCAAAAGGATATTCATGAAGTATTTGTCCTTCTGCATCTGGCTAATTTCTCTTGGCATAGTGTTTTTTAGGTTCATCCATATTGCCTCATATGGCAGGATCTCTTTCCTTTTAAGGCTAAATGATACTTGATTCTATGTATATACCATACTTTCTTTATCCATTCATCTGATGATGGACATTTAGGCTGTTTGCACATTTGGCTATTGTGAGTAATGTTGCAATGAATATGCAAATACTAATATCTCTTCAAGATCCTAATTTAAATTCTTTTGGGTAAATACCTAGATGTGGGATGGCTGAGTATTGTAGAATACTTTTAATTTTGGGAGGAACTTCCATACTGTTTTCAAAAGTAGCTGCATCATTTTACTTTGTATAAGGCACCAACATTGTATAAGAATTCCCTGTTTTTCCACAACCTCACCAATATTTGTTTTTGTCTTTTGTGATTTTAGCTATGCTAAGAGGTATGAAGTGATATCACACTGTGGTTTTGATTTGCATTTCCATAATGATTAGTGATGTTGAGCACCTTTTCATGTACCAGTTTTCAATTATATGTCTTTTGAGAAATGTCTATTTGAGTCCTTTGTCCATTTTAAAATTAAGGTTATTAATATTTATTCATATTAAGTTGTATAAGTTCCTTATATTCTTTTGGAAATTAACTCCTTATAAGATATACAGAGAGTTCACATTTCTTGAAAATCTACTATGTAATTGGCATCTTGTTGAGTTTTTGCAGAAAAATTTTGAGGCAGATTTCATTCTTATCTCTAATTTACAGCTATGTAAACCTAATCAGGGAGGTTAGGACATATCTAATGTCATACCATAGTGGTGCCTGTTGGTATCTGCATAGTCAACACAATCAAGTCTTCCCCAGTGGGCAGAGAAAGTGATTTTAGCTGAAGTGTTACTGTGGTTCAACAAATTATAGCAAGAAGCTATCAATGGGTTCTGTGTCAACCATATTTTATATATTTAGGTAGAGATACCCATGAATTGAAGGATAGTATAAATAGCTTTGCAGCTTCCTTTCTTGAGTGTACTAAGAAAATCTCAGTAAATGCTACTTCAAAACAGAGGGCCTTATAAGGAATCAATTGAATTAAGTTTTTGTAGGAGGAAGTAACATATGATATCTGGGAAGTCTGAGTAGAAGACCTTCTAAATGGATGCAGCCCAAACACTGAACCAGTTTTGAAGAAAATGAAAGAAGATGAATTTGGTTTCTAGTAGACCACAAGTCACTCATGGTGATGAGGACCATAGAAACCAGGTCAGTGCATGAACATGTAAATGTGGAGTTTAGGGAGGTCTCCAGCCTGTGTGTCTTTAAAATTTTTGTCATTTTTTAACTTTTCAATTATAGTTGACATACATTATTACATTAGTTTCAGGTATAGCCTGTGACTCTTATGGCCTAGAAAATTGAGGGCTGATGATGTCCTGTTCAAGGCCATTAATGGAGCCATGTGAAAACACACCCAGTGTGGGACTGTTAGCACCTAGGAAAACAAGGTAATAAGACTGTTCAAGTCTTGTCAAGAAATGCCCAGAGACCAGTAAGACATGATAAAGGGGAAGTTAAGTTGTAAGAAAAAACAATAGGTGAGGGTTAGTATATGGCCAGGCTGCAGGGCTAGCATACCCAAGTCTCTACTGTCAAAGAAAGAAAATTGTCTGTTGGACAGCTTTTGAACAGGGTTGTAAGTTGTATGTACTGGATGTGTGGGAAACTGTGGAGTAGGGGAAGCATCATCTCTGACTATGGAAGAGCATCACAGTTATCAACTAATTTCTCATATTCCCTAATTGCCACATGACACTGGCATGGGGAGTGTGGGACAGTATCCCAGGTGAATCATTGTGCACTTTCCTGGGGAGAGGTAAGTATTGTACACAAGGGAGTTTTGTGATAGTGGTGTGAGTGAGGTAAGTCATTTTTGAGTTTGCATGCAGATGGTATTTTGGTTGGGAAATCAGCACATCACTGCATTCCTGGGATGTTTCTCTGTGTGGGGATGCCTTATAAAAGGACTCTACCACACTGATGCCATATTCTTCACACTCAGTTGTAGATCTTCTTTGGAGCCTCTGGTGAGTACAAATATTAGAGGTCTTTCTTGGCACTTGGATAGTGTGAAGATTTAACCTGGGGGGCAGAAATGACTATTTAACCAATAATGCTCATGTATAGAGAAAGGAAGATAATGAGGTTTGGGGGACATAAATTTTAACTGGTATTTGCTGAATGATCTTGAAGATGATAAGAGAAATGGAGTCAGAGATTCAATCTTCGACTGAAGGAGAGTGAGAGAGACGAGATGCTGTCCTGTCACCTGCTCCACATTATTTCCGAATGCATCCTTTTCCAAGTTCAATCTGCTTGAGTGATAAGTCTGAGCCTTTTCAGTACCAGGGTCAGGGCAGCAACCAGGGCCTCATGGGAGATATGGGTAGAGATTTTTTGGGGGGATTGGCTAGAATTTTAATAACTGGGTCTTTCTCCAGATAATGTTGGTATCCACATAGCACCTGCATAGAGCTTTTATCTTTAGAAAGTGATATAGTGAGAGATTAGTCAGAAAAGATTGAAGAGCTGAGGGCAAGAGTTGCTAGTAAGGAAGAGTGAAGAAGCTACACGAAGTCATAAAGACTGCATTAGGGATCAAAGACTGTCTTTGGAGACTGGAGGGGTTGAGGGCTCAGCTAATTGTTCTACCCACAGGACTGTCTCTGCTATGAACACTGCCGTTTGTTTGTATTTCAGATTCTGCGAGAGCCAGGAAACATGTCTTACCAGCAGCAGCAGTGCAAGCAGCCCTGCCAGCCACCTCCTGTGTTGATACCTGAGCCTTGTCCCCCACCACAGTGCCCTGAGCCTTGCCCCCCACCAAAGTGCCCTGAGCCATGTCCACCTCCTCCATGCCCACCTGTGCAGTGCCAACCTCAAATATGCCAGCAGAAGTGCCCTCCTGTTCAACTGGGCCCACCCTGCCAACAGAAGTGTCCACCCAAGAGCAAGTAACTGCACCAACATTCATCAGGACTATGAAACTACAAGATCCAGGATCTTCTTAGTCCCAGGACTCCATCGTCCTCCTTTCAGCCATGGTGACAGACTGCATCTTCCCTAATCTCTCACCTGGATTGACTGCTGACAGATAAAAGGCTTGTTAGAAGATGAACAAAAGTATCATCACCTGATATGGTTTTGCCCTCTGTCTGTCTGTAATATGAGTGGTGATCACTATCCTGTCAGCACTTTGCTGTCTCTTCTTTTGCTTCTCCAATAAAGCACATGTTTCATGGTTAACCCACAGTACTTTTGTTTGCATTTAAAAAAAATTTCTTTTGTCAACTATACTCAATTATTGTTCCTCTCCATGCTTTTTGAATTACTTGAGTCAGGCTTTTCCATCACTGAATTTAGTTTTGCCTGAAAAGTGTCTTTTGGATTGGGTACATCAAATAGTTCTCTTTTAATAGTTTAAACTCATTTCTACTTCTTTCTAGCTTGTATGACCTTAAAAAGAATTACTTAAACTCTCTCAACTTCAGTTTGCTCATCTCTAAAAAGTAGGAAAGAAGCCCTGGCTGGTGTGGCTCAGTGGATTGAGCCCCAACCTGCGAACCAAAGTGTCATTGGTTCGATTCCCAGTCAGGGCACACGCCTGGGTTGCAGGGGCTGGGTC
>PVKM010015357.1:0-28008 GCA_004027735.1 Carollia perspicillata | reverse complement strand
AATCCTGAGAATCTCATAGTCTCTTCCGCTGCACCAATGCCCACTGGTTTTTGTAGCCAGAAGTTATGGGGACTTATGGTTCCTGGCACTGGAACCCTCAGCTGAGTGGTCTAGTATAGGGTTAGGATCCTTTGTTTCCAAGGTATCCCTCCCGATTTTTATCCACACCATGTGGGTGTAAGGCCTCCCATTCCACCACTCCGTGTCTCCTCTCCGCATGTTTCCATATCTCTGCCCCTCATTCCCATCTGAATGAATGTGACTTCTTTAATTCCTTGGTTGTCAGACTTCCATACAGCTCAACTTTCTGACAATTCTAGGTGTTATTTGTTTTGTCATCTAGTTGTAATTTTTGCTGTGGTTGTGCAAGGAGGTGAGCCATGTTTACCTCTGCCTCCATCTTGACCAGAAGTCTAAAGTGCTTTTATTGCTATAACTGTTTATTTTGAAATAGTTTAAGACTCACAAGAAGTTGCAAAAATAGTAGGGTTTCAGTGGGGTAACAATACCTCATGTAAGCACAGTACATCATCCAAACCACACATATATCATTACCATCAATATGATACATTAATGCAAGAGTAAGTCTTTAATTTTACCACTTTTTCTTGGTGTGCAGCTCTATAAAATTTTATCGCATATCCAGATTCCTATACCATGTTACTTTTTTTTAATGAGCAAATTCTCTTTTTTATTTTTTTCCCATTACCATTTGTCCCCCTTATACTGCCCCCCTTTGCAGTCACCACACTGTTGTCCACAAAGAACACTCTTTAACACCTGAAAAGTGAATCAGTGCCTCGGCTCTTCTTCTCCTTGTCTGATTTCAAGAAGCTTGTCCAGGCCCTGATTTTCTCTTTCAAAAGATTCCCATCATGACTCTATTTTTGCACCTGCCAATGAAATCAATCACCCTCATTTCTCATACAACTGCCTATCTAATAGTTTCTGGAGGGTGCTGATGTTTCTGCAGTGTTCGTCACGACCATAAGGCCTATGCTTTTGGCAGCTGCCCCGCCAGAGGGGGTTTTGGAGTAAGTTTCAACATGCCCTCCCTAAATTATGAACCGCCCTTCATCTCCAGGCCTTTCAAGTCTTCTCAGTAGTAGCTTCAGCTTATGATGCCAAGGAGGGTACTTTACTGGCACATCCTATATAGGAAGTTTGCTTATTTAAGATAAAAGGGAAAGTGGTATACCACTTTCCTATCTGAGGAAAAAAGAAACTTTCAATTTGCAATTTGAGTATGATGATGTGGTATTTAAAAGAAGTCTTACACAGTTTTTCATTGCATTTCTACGGTATTGCCCACAGAATGCAAAAATTTCATTGTTCTCTAGTTCATGCAAGGAAACCAAGAGCAAGAGAAGTTAATTTTCATTCAGTTCATATGACGGTGTTTCATAAACATAACTGGCATCAGGATAACCTGGGGAACTGATACAATGTAGATTACCAGGTGCCCAGGTGCCCTGATTGTGGGGGACCAGGTTTTGAGAAACCCTGATCCTTGGACTTGTGACTTTAGGCCTGTTTCCCATTTTTCAGGGATCACTGCCCTTCATTGCCTGATGTCCACTGCATTGAGAAGTATTTCATATATTCTTTCTGGCTTTTTAGTTGTTTGGGGTAGGAAAATATAGTTTTTGTTCCTCCATCTTGATCCACAGTGGAGTCTTCAGGCTAGATAATTCTTACAAGTTTATTTAACATTGTGATTCCAGATCTCCAACGTCACCTTCTTTAGGTGATTTGGAAAAGAGTTTGATATTTTATGGACAGCTTTTGGCATGTTGCTTGGGTAGATAAATATACCTTTTTAGTCCTTTGCCAAGTACTGCCTGCTAAACACTTTTTAAAATTTTATTTTAAAGATTCTGTTTATTTATTTTTAGAGGGCAAAGGAGGGAGAAAGAAAGGCAGAGAAACATCAGTGTGCGGTTGCATTTTGTGTGCGCCCTACTGGGGATCTGGCTTGCAACCCAAGCATATGCCCTGACTGGGAATTGAACCAGTGACCCTTTAGTTTGCAGGCTGGCACTCAATCCACTGAGCCACACAGGCCAGGGCTGACCTGCATTAAACACTTTTTTAAAAAATACTTTTTTATTTGTCAGTTACAGATGATATACAATATTATATTAGTTTCAGGTGTACAGCATAGTGGTTAGATGTTTATATAACTTAAAAGGTGATCACCCCACTAAGTCTAGTCTCCATCTGACACATACACAGTTATTACAATGTTCTTGACTTTATATTCTGTATGCTGTAATTTGTATGTCCATGACTATTTTGAAACTATTCATTTGTATTTCTTAATCCCTTCCTCTTTTTCAACCCAAAGAAGCCCACACCAAGACACATCATACTTAAAATGCCAAAGGTTAAAGACAAAAAGAGAATCTTAAAAGCAGCAAGAGAAAAACAGTTACCTACAAGGGAGCTCCCATAAGGCTGTCAGCTGCTTTCTCAACAGAAACTTTGCAGGCCAGAAGGGCTTGGCATGAAAGATTCAAAGTGATGAAAAGCAAGGGCCTACAACCAAGATTTCTCTACCCAGCAAAGCTATCATCTAGAATCAAAGGAGAGATAAAGAGCTTCTCAGACAAGAAAAAGCTAAGGAGTTCATCACTCTAACACCAGTAGTATAGAAAAAAATGTTGATGGGACTTCTTTAAGAAGAAGAAAAAATGTGAATAATAAAATGGTAATAACCACATATCTATCAACAATTACTTTAAATGTAATAAATATGCTTTTAAAGAAATACCAGGAAGTTCCTTATCATACCGATGCCCAAAATATCACCATTAAGCAGCCATTTCTTTGGCTAAAGCAATATGCTTCTAAACTTCTTTTTCAGAATCCAGATGCCTATGGGGAGAATGCTATGTTAAATCCTTAACCTCCTAATGTTAATTAATTTGTTATAATTTTTCCTTGTGAATAACAGGATCAGGTGAGAGCCCTAATGTCAGAAAGCAGGGTGTAAAAGGTGAGGCAAAGGATACAGAATTGGAGTTACCAGTGGGTCCGCTTTATTTGTAGCCTGGACACCAACAGAGGTAACATGTCTCGAATACCTAACCAGACAGCTTCCTGCAGAAAGAGTGTAGCTCGGTTCTCTGACTCACGGATCAGGTCACACAACCCTCTGAGCGTAGAAGGGTTATTTGCGAAACGGGGTGGATAACCGCCCTCCTCTGTGACAGAGGACAAGCAGAGGGATAGGTGGTGAAAGTGCTTTGGGGTCTTGAGAGGCAAGATGCAAACACAAGATATGTGTAGGATGCATTGTCCGATTTCTGCTTATGGTTGGAACAAGGCTGCGGACCTAAAGTCATTTGTCACCCTTCTGTCAATGTATAAAAAGTCATCTTGGGCACAAGATTAAAATCTCATTTCGTTATCTTGGTATTTTGGCCCGCATTTTGTTTTTGAAGGGAGTGGCATCTTCTGCATTCCTGTGGGCATCTTTCTAAAAATAAAGCTGAAACAAGTTCTCAGAGTCTTCGTGTTATTTGGCTTTTTAAACAGGTAAAATGGAGGTCGATAGCACCAGAGACCTTTGTGACACAGAAAGAAGCACCATAGATTTGTGCTTCCAAAACGGTCACCAACCATTGAAATGGATCTCACAGCACGGGGCTGGGTGGCTAAACACTCTCCATGGAGCGGGGCACGGGGGCGGGTCCGAGAGCCCGGGGTGCAGGGATCCTCCATCCCCAGCGGTCCTCTCTCCTACTGGGGCTTGAGGAGGGGAAGTCGGGGAGAAAGAAATGGACTTCTGCCCCCGAGAAATAATAATCTTAGGCATTAAATTCACACTTTAAAAGTACTTTGTACTTTTTTTCACAGAGGTCTCAGAAGAAAAGACCAGGGAACAGAACGGCACCATATTGCCAGATATAATCGAGTCAGACCCTCCTTGGGCCTTACAACTTCACTGCACATCATGTTCACCCGGGGGGCTGTTTAAAAATCAGATTTCCAGGCCCTACTCCAAGTGATTCTAATTCAGAAAGCCTGGGATGGGACCCCAGCCTTCATAGCACTCAGTGTTTCTGATGCGGGCCTCACTTTCAGAAACATTGACCTAGATCTTTTAAGCTAGTCGGTGATTTCACTGGATGGTTCAAGTGTTTCCCAGAAAAGGTTTTCAGGACATGGGAGAACTGTAATAATTGAGGCACAAAGGAATAATTAAAAAGAGCCAGCCACAGGGAAATACGGGAGGGGCGATTCTGGAAAGAGAAACCTGGCGCCGTAACTCCTGGACGCGTGGCTTTCTCTCTACTTTGTCCCCAAGCCTCAGGCCTGGGTCACCCTAGGCCCTAGGTGCCAAGATGTCAAGGTAGTGCAGGCTTCTCAGGGAATCAGGGCAAGAATGCCTGTGTTAAAGCAGTAGGATTTGGAACTTGACCGTGCTTATCAACCAAACAAAGGCCAGGACCTGTGACTGAACACACCAGCAGCCAGGCCGGTACAGCTGTCCCACAAAGAGAGGTGGCAGCAGGGCCAGCCAGAAAGTCATGGGAGAACCCTGGCTGCAGATAACAAGCCAGGGTGGGGCCTGAGCTTGGCAGCCTTCCTGCTGGACATTTGTGAGGCCTCTTGGCAAAACCTCCCATGCGAGGGCTGGAAGCCAGGCCAGGCTGGCCTGTCCTGTTAAATTGAAAGACAAAGAATGGGAGACAAAGAATAACCTAGCCAAGGCTTAGGGGTGGAGGGCTGGTTTTTGGATTAGGATCCTTTTTTTGTAACCACAACATCTTGGTTTCATTGGGAAATTGAGAAAGATGTATAGGAAAGGGATTCTGAGATCCCTCCAGTCTTTTTGTTTTGTGATTAATTGAAGTCATCTACATGACTTCAATTAATTAATGACTACAATTAATGACTACATGAAGTCCTTTGTAAACCGGAAACTGTTCCATATGTGCACATCCATAAGGTACCAGGTAGGATCCTTGGTCACTGTCGCGTTTAATAGGGCCATAAATCACTCAAGATGTAGGTGTTAAGTGGTGATGGGGGCAACTCTGGGAACATGTAGCAGCGTACGTGGTCTTGTGTACGCGTGTGAGTGTGTGTCTGTGACAGTGTGAGCGTGAAAGAGTGTGTACATGGGAGCATGTGAGTGAGTATGTGTGTTTCTAACCTAATTTTACTCATTGGGGAGCTGCCAAGAGGAAGAGGAATTGTTCTACTGCCATGAGAAAAAACTTGGGCTATACATGAAAATTTCTATTGCAATTGGTGGATCCATTTCCAGGAATCCAGGGTTCCATTCAGCCTTTGTAACTCCTGCTATAGTGTTCTCACCACCCCACCCCTGTCCAGCTCTCTCTCCTCACCCAAACGTGCAGACAGCTCCGAAACGGCACTCTTCCCTCTTGTCCCAACATTTTTATTCCCTTGGATCCTCAGGCCGGTTCCTTTCTACCTGGCGCTGTCCATCCCACCATCTGGACCACAGTGGAGACCGTCATTGGCTAGGAAGCCAGCCACTCAGGTGCCTTTTCTCACTTACTTTGAATACATTACTTGTTTTATAAATCATCCCAGATGCAATGATAAACTCCTTCCATAAAGAACCCAGTGCTCTTGCCTCTTCAATTCAACTGCTTTCCCAGGCTGCTCTTTTGCTTGTCGCTATCAAGAAGGGCCTTTAAAAAATTACCTCCCCCCAAAGAAGTTGTTAGATAGGAGGAGGGTCTCCAGGTCTAGGCAGTTCTAAATGTTATTTCTTGCTAAATGTTAAAATATAGCACAGTATTCTGCAGATGCAGCAGTAAACAGGATGAGAGTAGCCAACTAAGGAGGAGAAATCAATGCGTAATTGACCAAATAGTGCATGTAAGCGATGACTAAGCCTCCCTTCCAGGGGGCAGAGCTTTGGCTATGAATCCCGTGTCCTTTGCTTGCTGCAGGTAAATAAAACTACCTTGCCACACCACCTCTCATTTTTGAATAGAGCACTGGCGAGCCCTTTGAATTAGGCAACAACAACTTGAGACACAAAGCTGGACCTAATGGAGGGAGCTGTGGGCATACTGAGGTGATGAGGTGGGAGCAAGGGGAAGAAGTGGTGCTTCCTCATCCAATAAGGACCATAGAGCAGAGCCTAGGGCAGGACAAAGGAAATGGATGGGCTTTGCTGCTCTCTGCCAATCAGGTTTATTTTGTTGTGGGCTTGTACTTTACTCTCATCTGAAGTGCTAGAAATTCCAGCAATTTAAACATACCCACTTCACAGTGTTCTCCGGAGCTCAAAGTGGCTATTGGATTATTTGCTCTTTTGGATTAATTATATGTTTTTATATGAGGGGCATGTTGATGCTCAAGTCCTCATCAATACCATTTTGAAAGTAAGTAATAGCAACCTGAGCCAGCTCAAGGACAAAGGTGGAATTTCTCATAGGAAACAAGGGTGTTTCAGGAAGACAGGAATGTCACCAGGGCCTTTTGAGGGCCTAGAACCAGAAAGGGCAAAGCCACTGGAGACCAAGGCAGCCATCTTTTCAGTCTCTGGGGGCTGTTCCTCTCTGATATTTTTTTGTCCAGAGGTTTAGCCACCCTAAATTTTCTGAGTTTACAGGTGCTCTGAAGTACAGTACCAAATTCCCCGGGAGAATTGGGCTCAACCAGGGCAGGTATCCACTCCTGGTGTAATTAGTCGTGGCTGAGGTACGGGTGCACAACAGTGTGTGAGCATGGCTGCCAGGGGCAGTATCTGAGGGAGGAGGCATTTTCCAGAGAACGGAAGTCATTGTGGGCTGGACAGGGTTTCCAGATGTGTCTACTACAGCTGTTCCTATCCTATATGTAACCTGTGCATCTCTTTTACTTTCTCTTTTAATTCTTATGTTAATTATTTGCCCAGCTGGTTTCCCTTCCATGTTGCAAGTTCCTGGAGACCAGGGTCATTGTCTACCCAGGTCTAGCAGGCTGCCTCATGCCGTGTCCTGCATCTTATGAAGGTTTCAATAGAGAATATAAGTGGGACATTTAACATCTTCAACTACTGCTTCACCGAGATTAGACACACTTTGTTCTGTTCTAAGAATTAGACTCAGTAGAATTTTAAGATACTTGTGCTTAACTGAGTAAGACTTATTGTCCCTAACCCAAAGATAAAATACTATTAAGAGTGTTGTTTTATTAATTTAATAAAATTAAAGAGGGTTTCTTCGATAATACCCTAGGCAAAAGGGGGCAGCTATTAGTAGAAAATATCTTTTAAGATTCCTTCTGGTGGCCAGATTCGCAGACCCCACACCAGAGCGTACGCACGGGGAAATTACGTCATGGAGAAACCAAGAAGCCTGTTTCGGGGGCAGTTGTTGGCAGAGCTGAGACACCGCCGAGTTCCTCGACTCAGATCTCTGTTCCAGCCTTCGGTTCGCCCCGAATGAGCTGGTGGTACAGATGTGAGTGTGCTGTGTGGTTTTCCTAGTAGACACACTACCCTCATAGGCAGGAAAATGACCTTTGGGGCTGCTGACCCTCGCATGTTGCGTGACCTTTCCAATTCCGTACACCAGCAGGCAGTTGGAACTTCATTCTTAGATGAGAGACCAAATAATTGCAGCTTTTCTTACTGTGTTCTTTTGTGCTTGGTGCTAGCAATAGTCACTAAAAATCACTAAAGTTTACAGAAATCATTTGACCTTTGAACATGTGTTCCCCAAAGCACTTACAAGAGCGAGATACTGGAGGAAGGCGCTAAGCTCCACGCATCTGAGAAAAAACTGGCAAAGTCACTAATGGCTCTTCTTTTGTCACTGAGGAGCCACCTTCCAAGTTGTTGTGCCTTAAAAAACTTGGTTTCGAATTCTAGATTTTTAATTGTAGACTCATCATGTTGATCCTTTTGAAAAGAACGAGTACTTAGTTCCATAGAAGTCAAATTTAGATGTATTTAGACTTCGGTCACATCACTCTTGAAATAGAACTATATATAGCAAAGGCAGACATCCAACCCCTCACTGATAAGGCAGGTGTCTCTCCTGTCCCCCAGCACCCCTCCAGTGTCTGTGACCCCCTGGCACCGCAACACCGGGAAGTGACGCTTTTCATTCCTTCCATTACCCAGCTCACCCACGCGACCCTAGTGGTGTTTGTCAAGCAGTCACAGTGAGTGTACCTGCCCCTGTCGGTCCCCTTGGCATGCCGGAAAGCCACAAATAGGCTTCGGAGCAGCAAGAGGCAGGAGAGGAGCATCACTGCAATGCTGTCAGCAGCTCTTGGTGTCTTGCACTCGCTCCATCCTTGGCTCATCTGGTCCAGCCATGGGTCCCTCACACAGGTTCTCATGTTTGGCCCCAGTGATAAGAGCCAGAATTGTTGCTGTCTTCCTTCAGGCCATTTTAAAGCATGTAAAGAGTGATTCGGGCTGTTCTTGTTGACAGGGGATAGTGAGAGAGAGTGTGTGACAAGTTTGCAGGGTGCTGACATTGAGGGTATCCAGAGTAGGAATGTCACACAGCCTATGGGCTCAGGCAGCAGATACAACGATGAAACAGAGGGGTCACAGCAGTCCTCCCTGACCGCGTCTCAATGTCCTGCACCCTCCCGTTGGTGTCTCAAGGAAGTGAGGAAGGGCCTAAAATGTCAGGGTCCAACCCTCCCGCCTGCCATGCTGTGTCTTACCTATTTTATCTCTGAGATGGAATACGTCCAAGGGTGGGTGACTCATTAACTTCCAAGGCACACCACTGTGTCTCTGGAGGGGACAGCTAGAAAGTTCTATTAAACTGGACAGAACCTAATATCCAAGACTAGAGGAATGGTTGAATGTGAAAGAGCATACAAGATATTATGCAGCTGCTGAAAGTTATATTTTGAAAAACATTAAAAATGTTATGGAAGATACTCAAAATATTAAGGAAGAAAAACAGGAAATAAAACTATTTATAATATACATGTGAAAATTTCCGTGGCTGGTGTGGCTCAGTGGATTGAGCACCAGCCTGTGAAGCAAAGGGTCACCAGTTCGATTCCCAGTCTAGGGCACACGCCTGGGTTGCGGGTCAGGTCCCCAGTAGGGAGCATGTGAAAGGCAACCACACACTGATGTTTCTCCCCACTCCCTTCTCTAAAAATGAATAAATTTTGTTTAAAAAATACACATGTAAAAACTTACATGTGAGTATAGGTTTATGTAAACATATCTTATGTTGGCATTAAAAAAACTATGACGATCTACTGGTGGTTGATTTATAGGTGATTTTGTCGTGGCAGACACTACTGAGGGCTACTAAAAAGCCTTACCTTTCTTCCTTGCCTCCTCCCCCTATATAGGCTGGAAAAGCTAGACACTCACTTTCCAGTCTTTCTTGCAGTACAATTGGCCATGTATGTAATCTAACATGACAAATGAGATATATGAGGACATCTGAGAAATTATTTCTTTTTCTGACAAAAGGATAGCGCCATTGAGGAAAGGTTCCTCTCTGTTACATTTGGCTGCTCCCTTGCCATCACCCTCCTCCCTCACTTTGAATGCTGGTTTGTGTGTGTGGGGGGGCAAGGGTTGGAGCTTCAGCAGCCATTCTGTGACCATGAGTCAACAGGTAGGAGGATGAAATCAACACTCTGAGGATAGTAGAGAAGATTAGAAAAATCCCAAGGCCTTAACCACAGGCCACTTGTGGGTTTTTTTTTTTTTAATAATGGAAAAATATTTTTGTGTAAGCCATTTTTAAACAGGTTTTCTGTTACATCCAGTTAAACAAATCTTAAAAGGTACGTTTGTTTTCTTCATTGTACATTGTTCCAGTTTCTCACTGAAGCAGCCACCCACTGCACTGATTTCACTCTTCAGAGCAATACCATTCATTACAAGCCCAATTCTTCTTCCATGGGAAAAATTTTTAGATACTTGTAGAGAATTTTTACTTCTTCCCTGATGCTTCTCTTCTCCAGCTAAACAGTATTGTTCTTGCCTTATGTGGTTTTGGGTTCCCTGATCACACTGGTCATTCATCTCTGAATGCACCTCAGTTTGCATCCTTCTTAGTGTTCAGTGGGCAGCCCTGAAGTTAACACATCAGGGTCTGACTAGGAAGACTGAACCTAATTGCCTACTGCCTCCTTTGCATCTGTTTTTCTACTACAACAGCTTCAGATCCCATTGCTTTGGGGGCTCCTCATCTGAGTCAAACTCCTGACCCTTTTCCATGTGCTTTATACAGTTTGTTTTATTATTTTTAAATATCAAGTGCAGGACATTCCCTTTATCTTTATTACGTTCCCTCTGATTAAATTTAGTCTGGCATTCTAGCTTATTGAGACTTTTGTGGATTCTAATTATGCATTTGCTGTTACTTTCAGCTTCCTGTCCTCTACAAATTTGATAAACGTGCCTCCTGTGTCTTCATTTCAACTCCTTGATAACAAGTGTAACCCAGATGTCAGTTGACGTCACCCTGTTCTGTGAGATGTAAATAAAATTAGCTCAAGCCCCCTATCACACATCCTGTGGGAAGTTGGACACCCTCCTAACATCTTTGCAAACTCCTTGGGCTTTCATAGTCACTTGCATTTCCAAATTCCTCCTCTGTGGTTGCTCTCTCCTCTCAGGTTTATGACAATCCAGCTCTTTCCCTGGTTTCTTTAAAGAAGAAAGACATTTATGGGTGTGGCAGATTTTGCTCAAGACTTGAAGAGATGGTTGGTGTATGTGTGTGTGGTGGGGTGGGCACTCATAGTTACAATATAGGCACTCAAACTTGTAATAGGTCTACTCATTCTCAGTAACACCACCATTAGGACACTCTTCCTGGCCTCCTTTCCCCATGGGTTTCTCAAAACTACCACGAGAACCAAGGTCCTAGCATCCCCCATTAACAGACCTTGTTCTAGCCAGGGTTAGTGGAGAGTAAGGCATGGGGAGACTTGAGGGCAGACTCTGGACAGATTTGCAAGGAGTCAAAGTGTAATTGAACAACTAGTGGGGTCCTACTGCTCATCGCCAATAAGCAAAAACTCTGGAGACAGAGTTCGGTGGAGAGGAAAAGCAATCTGTTATTTAAAGTATATACCTTATATCCCCTTTTTGCCAAATGATTTCGGACTGTGATGATGTTGAGCAAACAATCCTCATAGGTGCTGCTTGTTATCAATATGTCATCTGTGTTTTGCAGAAGAGCTCCTGATTCCAACGGAACATCCCTAAGCCCTTGGCTAATATTAGTACTTCACCAAATATAGTCGGGGAGTTCTTCAATTGTGGCAGCACAGTCCAGCAATATTGGAGCATGGCTTTTGTTTCTGGGTCCTGCTATTCAAAGGCAAATAGTAGTTGAGCCTATTCATCTTTTGGGATGCAGGAAAAAAGGCATCTTTCCAGTCTAGGACTGAAAGTGACTTGCTATCTCCAGGTACCATGGTCAACAGAGTATAGGGGTTGGGCACCATAGGATGAATGTCCCGATCGATGTCATTTATGGCTGTAAGATACTGTACAAATCAATATTCGTCAGTGAGACTCTTTGACTGGCAAAATGGGAGTGTTATAGGGAGACTGGCATGACTGAATTAGTCCCAATTTCAAGAACTTCTGCAATATTGGCTTTAGCCCCTCTAAAGCCTCCTTTTTGAGAGGGTATTGTTTCTTCCATGGGATCTGCACCCCTTCGTTAAGTTAACTTCTATGAGTTGCACATTAACCAAACCACTTTACCTGAGGTTTCATTAGCCCAAACAGTTCAGTCAACCTATTCATAGACCTTGAGTGGGAGGAGTTCACCTCTAGGACCTTCTGGGCAAGTTAGGAGTGCTTGGAGCTGGACAGCACATTCCAGTGGGACCTCTACAAATACTTGCTGCTTTTTAGGACAAAAAGTTGTATGTGCATGCAATTTGCAAAGTAAATCCTGGCCCAGCAGTGGAATAGGGCAGTCTGGCACGTAAAGAAAACTACGTGCAACCTTTTGATCCCCAAGCTCGCATTGTAGGGGTGGAAGGAATGACTGTTTTTGGTAACTGTGCAGTCACTCCAGTAACCATTACTGTATCCAAATGTTCCTTGATTACTTTAGTATTCAGCACTAAGGATGTAGCTCCTGTATCTACAACAAAGTTAATGGGCTTGTTCCCCACCATCAACTGTACCTGGGGCTCCTGTGGGGACACAGGAATAGGTCAGATGTTCAAGGCAGCCCCTGGGCCTCCTCGTTCATCAGACTTCCATTGCCTCTTTAGCATCTCTTGGTGAGCGTTTTCATCTGTACTTTCCCTTCTGAATTCCAGGCACTCCTTTCTCCAATGGCCCTCCTCCTCAGAGCCAACACATTGATTGGCACCTAGTGGGCCTCTCTTTTTCCCTTTAGGGTCTTGCTTCTTCTGCTTTTGCCACCCTATTTCTAAGAACACCACAGCTTGGTTTATCTTCCTTGCTTCCTAGGCATTGTAGACTTACAGGCTATGTCTACCAGCTGAGAGGGATTTATTCCCACTGCCGCATCCAAATGCTGGAGTTTCTTTCTGGTGTCTGGGGCACTTTACCCAATTAAAGTCATGTTCACCATCCGCACGTTCTTTGGTGCCTGCAGATCGGCATCGGTGCGCTTTCTATAGGCCTGACAGATCCTTTCTAAAAATTCGGAAGTGTCCTCATATGACTTTCGCTGAAGGGCCTGTATCGTAGTCAAGCTTTTTTGCTTGGACACCCCTTTCTGAAGCCCTTGCAAATATCTCTTCTGAATGTTCCCTACTGGAACAAGTTGGGTCTGTTTCCCACCATTTGGGGCCCACTTTGGCTCTGTCAAAGGAATTGCCCCAACTGGGTTGGGAGTCCCATTGGGATTTCTCTTGGTGGAGGGGCTGAGCCTCTTCATTAGCCTTATTTGTAATCAGTCTCCTTTTATTGGAGCTCAGTAAGATGTGGAGGAGAGCCTGTACATCTATCTGCCCAGTTTGGATGATGGGTGGCAACAATAGAGCAACAAGACCTGTCATTTTCTGAGGATCCCCCCTGTATGAGGGGGTGGAATTCTTCCAACTCAGTGAGCCTAGAGTGGAAGATGGAGTATGAACCCAATAGTAGCTCACAGGCTGGCCTTCTTGATTTACTCTGCTTGTGGGATATGGCCTCAGAGGAACTGCCTTGCTCTGGATAGGGATGCTTCCTGGCCAAATTAGGTGCCCTGACAAGTCTTTGACGGAGAGACCCTCCCTCGTCATACAGGGGTGGGGCCATTGGCTCAGTGGGCACAACTTCACGGGTAGCTAGCAGTGCGGGTGCTGACAGAGGAGGTCCCGCTACTACAAACCTTGTGTTCCTTGGGCTCAGGGCTTTAATGAGGCTTATTTCCTCATTCTCCTTCTCTTCCTGTGCCTTAGTCCAGCAGAGTTTCAAGGCCTCTTTCCTTCTCTGCACCATCATGCAGACCTCTGTCTCTGGTGAAATCCTATTATGCAGTGACATAAACCTCTTGTCATACTGGATTCCATCTCATTTGTGTAACTGTTGGCAATACGGTTCCACCTGCATAATGGTACAGTAATCTAGGGAACCATCCACGGGCCACCTTTCTGCGCAATCCAAAACATCTGCAGGCCACACAGTATTACAGCAATAAACCAGTAGCTCCGTGGACAGTGGATAATGGCTATATGTACTCCAGCCCACTCGAATTCTACCCAGAGGGCTCCCTCCAGGAATGAACCCAGAATAGCCCCTGCTGGCCTGGATACACAATAGGTGCAACCCCATGACCGAAAGAAGCCAGACAACCTGGGAACATCCAGAGAAAAGCTGGCGTCCACGACTCCACTATTCTAGTGAACCCTCACAAGCAAGTTTTCTGCTGCTCAATCTCACAAACAATAGCCCCAAGCAATGGCCTCCGCAAAGCGCAGCCAGTCCTCACCTGGATCCTGGTTTGCAGCCCCAAGACTCAGGTGATCCTTCCTCCTTCCCAGAGTCTGTTCCCTTCCCAGACCCCTTTCTTTTCCACCTGCCCAGTGTGTTTAAGTGGCTGACGCTTCTAATGGGTGTGCAGAGAAATTCCCAGCAATTGGGAAACCCCCACAGTCCCACTTGGGGGGCCAGCCTTGTGCTCCCTCGTAGGGTGCCATTACTGTAACCGAACAGTAGAGTCTTACTCAGTGCCAATAGGCAAAAACTCTGGAGAGAGTTCGATGTAAAGGAAAAGGAATCTTTTCTTTAAAGTATATACATTTTGAACTAATGGCAAGTTTCTGGCACAAAGCCCAATTCCTCTAGAGCACCCAAAGAAAATCACCCTGCCATCCTCTGCCAGCTCAGTTCAAGGTTGTGCCAGGAACCTCTTCTTCCACCCAAAGGCACTGTCCTTTGAGAAATGCAGGTGGCTTAGCTGGTTTCCAGTTGTCTGGCTTCAGGCATCCTTCGGAACCTGTGCATCCAGGAATCCTACTCGTGGTGCGCGGCCCTCTGGCCGCTGCCCTTCGGTGTATCTGCATGCCTGGCTGGGCAGGACCAGCACGGCACCCCTCCAGCCATCAGTGCTGCTGCTGCTGCTTATGCAGGGGAGGGTGCGGGCTCATCACCCTACCATGCAACCTCTAAGACCAGCACTAACCAGTCTGCTAAGCAGTGTCCCACATGTTGGTATGGTTGGTCCGGGGTCCTGCCCAGCTGGAACCGGCAAAACAGCAGTGACAGTAGGAACCATCGCTGACGGAGGCAGGGCAGGGGGTGCCTACTTGAGCAGGCAGCTTCCCATGCCAGGGAGGGACGCGGGTTTATCGCCAGCCTTGCTGCTTACTGGGACCTGCCAGCCCAAGCCTCCTCCCTTCCCATCTTACTGGCCTTGTGTCCGCTATACTTCTGGCCAGGCAGGCTCCCGAGTGCTCCAGGAGGGGCGCAGGGAATGGCCCCAGACCACGCGGTCCCCCCAAGGCTCACCAGCTCAGGAATCTTAGCCCCTAGCAGCCCACTGACCAGGTAAGGGAGGGGAGAGCAAAATGCTTGGCGGTTCCACATGCTCTGCTTTAAAAGACCACCCCTTTAATCCCCCACGTGCGTGCAGGAAGTAGGTGGGAGGGTGTGTCCCTCCCATCCAATCACCTCCCTAGCTCTCAGCGTTAACCCCTGGTGCTTCTTTTCTGCTGAGTCATGTGAGCTCCCTCCGGGTTGCTGGAGCAATGCCTGCAGTACAGTCTTTAGGGCTTCTCAACCCCGCCCCCATTTCTGGGGGGAGCTGTCCCTCATTACGAACGTACAGTAGATACGTCCCCACCCTTCCTGTTTTTGGAGGTAAGCAATTTTATTTAATAGCATCATGTTTATAAAAAATTAAATTCTTAAATAAAAATCTTCCCACAAAGAAAACTTTATTATTCAGATGGTTTCGCTGGTGACTTTTAAGAAACATTCAAAAAAGAAATAATACCAATCCTATTCAAGCTTTTCGAGGTAATAAAGGAATAGAGAACAGGTCCCACTCACTCACTTTATGGAGCTAGTACAAGTCTGAAATCAAACCCTGAAGAAGACATTAGAAAAAGAAATTATAGACTAATACCCTTCGTGAATATATATAGTAGAATCCCAACAAAACATTGGCAAATCAAATCTAGCGCTATGTGAAAATGAAACACGTCATACCTTAAGGTATGATCAGGGCAAGAATTGAGGCTGCTCAATCCCCAGGTCCCAGGCCACCGGTTATCTGGGTTCACCAGCTGTGGGTCAGAACCGACTTTCCTCTGGAAGGTGACTGAAGGTTCAGCTGCTCAGGGGAAGGGGTATAATGCTGATTCTGCTGCAGCCTGCATCCACCCTGCTCGAATGCTAAGCCTAGTTTTGGCATATCAAAATCCAATTTGGCTGCTAAAAAAAATGACCATGAAATGAGTTAACTGATGTCTAAATTGAATTTTCATATTCATCTTGTATAACTGGGCTCAGTCTCCCCACCCTCAGCCCCAATGTAAGAGACCAAGGTGGTGGTGGGAGGGGGACATCTGATAAGGCCTCGTAGGAGGGTGGGTCTTCTCTGGAAGCCTTGGGTTGTTTCGCCTCCTTACCTGAGATGGGCAGAGAAGGAAGCAGACTTCCCTACTCAGATTAGACCCTGGGGAAATTCGCTGCAGCACAAAAGCATAAACCTTTGGCCAACATGAAGGTTCTCTTAATCTGATTAGATGCCTGGCATTCAGAATCATTTAGTGCCTATTGTACAAAATGGATAAAAATGTGCTGAACTTCAGCTGCTTAATAGAACAAATAAAATTATAACTCACTAGGCAAATACATCACAAGAAACAAGGCTTTTTCCCTTTGGGGAACACGGAGACCTGTGGTTCAAAGCATTGACTCTAGAGACTTATTCAAATTCTGAAGAGCCCATACCAGCAGATCACACACAAGCCAGAATCCAGAGAACGGAGCACACCCTTTTTCCTCCTCTGCGCTGGTGTTTACCACGTGTAAGACCCACCAGCCCTGACAACATTGTTATAGGATTGGCTTGAAAGGCCATAACCTGACAGCGTTTGGCTTTTACTATCCAAACTACTCCATCCAGAATCTACAAAAAGACAGGGAAGCTGCGTTCAATCCCACTGTCCCAGCCCTGGTTTCCTTCCTTTCTAGTCAGCTAATAGGTCCCGAGAGGTGGCTGGAAGACAGTTCGTTCAGAAGTTCTCAATTTGGCTCATGCCGTTTGAAACTTTTTCGCTTGTGATCTACACTATCACCTTTTCACCAGAAAAGCAGCAATTAAAATGTGGCTATGGCTTTTGTTTAAAAGGAAAGAGGAATGGGGTGGGGTAGGGGTGGGACGGAGAGGGGGGCACATGGGCTTGGAACTCAAGCGAAGACACATGTGGCCCATATGACTTACGGAGAGGCTGGGTGGGATCCGCCTGACACAACCCAGTCTCTCTTTCTAAGTCCCCCCCGCCTCTGCAGTGGAGAAGAGCCATGGAGCTGCTGAGAACCGTAAACCTAGGGGGCCGTCCTGGATTTGATGTCGAGTGAGTACGGATGTTGACTTTCCAGAGGCACTCTTTGGAGAAGGCACACAGACAAGTGAACCCACCCACATAAATGGGGTTGAGCTTTGAGTACGTGGCTGCTGAGAATTGCTGTCATCATTCACGAAGACACCTGGGCAAGGGCACCACGTGCTCCTTCAGCAGTGTGGATTTCACGACCTTGGACAGCCACGGAAACCTGTTGTTCGAACATTCACCGACTACCTAGGCTGTAAGGAGACCCAGAGGGTCAAACCCATTCGGCTTCTGCTGTGTTCTCCGGTAAATCCAACATCTGAGGGTATTTTCCACTACTCTCCCCCGCTGTGCCCTGCTGCAGGCCCGCCTGGTGTGTTCAAGGAACGTACCAGGGAGGCTCCCAACCCGGGGCCTCTATACTTGTCCTTTGATCTACACGAAAGCTCTCTCGGACGAAAGCTCTCTCCCGGACGGCTGGTTGCTCCGTCACCTCCCCGGGTCTTTGTTCAAAGGTCACCCTCACAGGGAGCTCCATCCCTCCCACCTCCCCCGTAGCTCCATTGCTTGGCTTCAGCGTTTACTTGTTTGTTTATTGTCTCTCTCTCCTGAAAATGTAAGTTCCCTGAGGGCAGGGAGTTTTATCCTTTTTCTCCACTGCTATATGCTCATCACCAAATTGGTGCCTGATAGCTAGTGTCCACTAAGTAAGTATTTGTACAGTGACTAGATAAATGAAAGAATGTTCCCCCAAAGCCACTTTCCTTGAGAGCAGTAACATTTCTTCATATCATCAGCATAGTTTAAGGAGGTTATCATTTAGGGCCTATAGTGTGCTTTTTTTTATTTGCATAACCACCCCAGGAAAGGCTTTTTAAACATTTATTTTCTGGAGGAAAGTAACAGAAGTACAGGAAATTCCTTCAATCATTTAGCGATCCTTCCTTGAACACTAACTTGACTATAGATCCTGTGCTAGGTGCTAGAAATTAAAAAATTATTGAAGGCACAATTGTTGGTTTCAAGAAACTTCTAACGGGGAAATAAAGACTAAACAAAAAAATCAAATACCACACAAATGTTATAGTGGCGAGTATGCTATATTTGTCAGCATAAAAGGCCAAGCAGCTCTAACAAACACTCGACAATTGTGTAGCTTAAACTAAAATGAATTTTTTAAATCTCTCATAACAGTAGGAGTAGGTAGGCAAGATGCTCTGCCCTACATGGTCATTGAAGAATCCAGGTTTCTTTTATATCGCTTCCCTTCCATCCTAGAGCTTTATCTTTGTCTGCATGGTTGAGGTGGATTAGATTATTACTCCCCTCAAACCTCTAAGGGAGGTGTATTCTCCCCTGGCCTTGAATTTGGACTCCATCATGTCACTTGCTTTGGCCAAGATTAGAGTGTGAGTAGGTGTTGCTCAAGCAGAAGCTTGAAATGTGCCTGCACGGTCAGGCTTGCCCTCTTGCGCCTGCGCCATGACCATAAGCGTCTCCCCTAGGGAGCTGCTGCCCCTCTAGAGTGGACCTGAGAAGGAACACTCTGGAGCATATCACAGCCCAACCCCAGCAAGGAGGCAGGGCTTGCCAGACCCACAGCTTGAAGTAAAGCTACCTAGCCAGACCTCGGGGAGATCAGGTACTTGTTGTTTCAAACCTGGGTTTTGGGAGGTTTGTTACAATAGAGACAGCGCACTGACATAGCAGTCAAAGCTGGGTCATGGTGCATTCCTGTCCCAGCTCACATGAAGGGGATAGAGTGTAGAAGACCAAAGTGTGAAGGCCTGGAGTGGCACGATCACATCAGCTCACGTTCTCTCACACGTAGCTGCAAGGTGGGGCTGGAGAGTCTGTCTCTGGCTGAGCTGCCATATGTCTAGTTACCACTCCCTTTGCATTAGAGAAAGGGAGAACGGATTTTAGGGGACAGCTAGCAGTGCCCACTACATGCAGACAATGAAAGAAATGTCTTCATTCTGGAGAATAGAAAGAGACAGTCAGAAGAAATTCCCCAGAAAAACAAA
This sequence comes from Carollia perspicillata, assembly GCA_004027735.1. Lineage (NCBI taxonomy): Eukaryota > Metazoa > Chordata > Mammalia > Chiroptera > Phyllostomidae > Carollia > Carollia perspicillata. The sequence continues at coordinate 9,028 of PVKM010015357.1, read as the reverse complement.
ATACTGAGCTGAGGTTTGAGGAGATGAGTAAGTTTGCCATTTGGGAAAGACGGGGAAAAGTATTCTTGGTGGAAGGAAGCATATATACACAAGAGGAACATGTACGGAAAACCTTGGCTTGGCTTGATCATGGGGCTGTAGAGAGACTGGTGTGACTGGAGTGTTACAGGTGCTCCTGGAAGCAGGGCAGAGGTGAGGGTAGGAGTGCTGTGGCCAAGACCTTTGGGTAGTGGAGAGAGTGCGACAGTAACAGTGGGAACTTGTAGCAGTGGGGAATTGCAACCCACCCCACCATTCTTTTGACATTGTTTCTGTAAGTGCTGACTCTGAGTAACACATGGCTTGTAGATAAACAGCATGTTTGAATAAGAATCCTAGGAACTAATTTCAAAAGATACAGACCTTGACCTTCAGGCATCCCAGCTCCGGGAGATTTGCTGACCTTCAACCAAAGAGCCAGGGTGAGGTCAAGCCGGGATGACTAGACCAGGATGATGCACGTCAGACTGTCAGTGTCTGTGCTGGAATGGACTGGGCTCCTCTGCACGCGGAGAACTTTTCAACCCCCTCCTTGGCCTTTGTTCTGTTCCCTCCTTACAAACACCTCTACCTGCACTGAGGTGTGGAGATGGGCTTTGAGACATGAGCCCCCCATCTTCCGGGTTACTGCCACCTGAAAATAAACCGCTTTCCTTGACATCACCCCCTGCCTCACAAGTATTGGCTTTTGAAGCGACAGGCAGCCGGACCTGCGTTCAGTTACAAGAACACATGATTTGTTTGACTTTACGTTCTACCTGGATGGCTCTTTATGATTCTTGCATTGTTACGGGAAAAATTAGAAATGAGGCATACATTTTACAACTTACAAGGGCTAACTCTGTGCACTTCTCCCATTCTGATTTCTTCCCCCAGGGAAACGGGGAGGTGGGCTCGAGCTCCCACCTGGACACCATGGCTTTGGCATGACCCTTACCCTCTGTGCCCCAGGGAACCACAGCACACCTTTTCCAAACCCCTGTGTTCCCAGGTCAAACTTTCCCTCTCTCCCTCTCCAGGTGGTGTCTGGAAGTATACAGATTTTTCTCCCCACCTCTGTAGCTCCAGACTTCCACGCAGAAACTAAATGAAGCTGTAAGATTACCCCTAACCAAAAAAGGGGGGCCTCATTATTTTTAACACCTTAATTCTTGAACAGGAGAACCATATTATAATACAGACTGTTACATGGGATTTGTTATGTGGGAATCGTGTTCCCAACAGCTGGGTGGATTAATGCTTTAGTCTCTTACCCAGACATGAGCCCTTCACCTTGTAAGTCCACTATAATAGGTTTCCTCTCTTTTGGACTCTGTTTCTGCTTGCTTCCTCTCCCAGGGCTGGCTAACACATTTTATGTGGCTCCTGATATTCATTCCTTTAAAGTGTTCTCGGGGCGGGGAGTGGGGGAGCATCATGGAGAGGTAGACCTGAGGTGGTGTCGGCAGCATCCAGCCCCTGGTGCCAGGTGCTGCCATGTGTCGGCTTCACTTAGGGTAGATAAATCACAGATGTCTCAACATCTGCAACCACCAGAACAAAGTCCAGATACAAGCTTCACTCAGGATTCCTGAACGCATCTTCTCAGCATCTTACAGAGCTACCCAATTTTCAGGACACTAAGCCAGCCAGATTAAGTAAATGGGGAAAATCTAAATTCCTTCTAAGTATGTTATTTTCTACATGACAGCTCATCCTCCCCAAGTTTTTTGAAAAGTTTCCCCATGACATAATATACCAGTGACTACGTCAGGAAGAGAAGGGAGAGAAATATCCCTGCCCTCATGCATTCTGTAGGAGTTTGGAAGAAAGTCTTGGAATCTGGCGTTCACACAGCACTACCTGTGGCTCCCTCTGACAATTCTGGGCGGCACCTGAGGAACCAGATCAAAGTGGGTGGGCTTCTGGGGGGCCGTTGTTGGTACAATGGGAAAGCTAGACCTTCCGTGTCCTGGAAATGTCCTAGTGGCTCACAAGCAGTTGGTGATGATGGAGGCAGCCCAAGGTGGTTCCCCGCCCAACGCCGATCAGCTCTGCAGGAGGTAGGAGCTGATGGACGAGGAGGGGCCTGCCCCCGAAATAACCCAGCGTCCAGAGCTGCAGTGTATTCAGGACCAGAGCTCTGTCCACAAGCCAACAATAGCAAAGCGAACGCTTGTACAACACTTGGGTGCCAGGCATGTTCTGAGCACTGTACTCATTTAATGTTCACCATAATCCTGAGGTAGGTGCTGTTATCATTCTCTCTTTACAAGGAGGAAACTGAGACACAGAATAGGGTTAGGTGTTTGCTGAAAACCAGGCAGTTGGTAAATTATAGAAGGAGGAACCGAAGCTTGCCTTCTAACTCTGGAATCCGTGCTTTTCACCATTCCACAATGCTCTCAATCCATTCCTGGACATTTTAGTTTCACAGACAATTTTTTCTTAGTGCAAACGTAATACATACACGTTTAACAGACAACATCTTTGATTGCAAGCGAAGAAACTGATTCAATCTTGACCTCATGGGAATGAGGTAGTTCAGAGAATGGAAGGAAACACCGAAGACGCAGGCTCGCACTGCACGGAAGTCAGAGGGGCTCAGAGTTCCTGGTGTCAGGACCAAATAGATGCCACCATGGTTGGCTGAAGGAGCCCCAACACAGTTCTTGCAAATCCCAGGGAGAGAGCCCACTGGTGTCCCTGGGTGCCACAGCCTCTCTTTGGCTTGGGGGAGCAGAGCACCCAGTCAGGGGCCCCGCCCAGACCACGCACATTTGGAGAGCAGAGACGTTTTCCAGAGGGAAACTGGGGAGTCTTCCCTCTGGAAGGGGACTGGTTGCTGACTGGCAAAACCAAAACATGCCCACTCCATGATTCATGGCAGTGTAGACGCTTCAAGTTAAGGACATGGAAATTCCTTGAAATACCACCATCCAGAGACAATCAACTTGCAACACTTTGGTCAGCATTTTTCCAGTCTGCTAACTCCCACGTGAAACATTCTAAAAACGGTCATCGCTTGTGCCCACGCCCCTCTCTTCCTCTCTCTGTGTGAGGGGCAGGACCTCACAGTGCCGCGCATGTCCTTCCTCGTCGCTGCCTCTGGCTCGGAGTTTCTTTGAAAATCTGTTTCCTTGTTGTTGTTGTTTTTATTTAAAATCTGTCCTGACTGATATTTTTATAAAATACAACCAAGTTAATTGTCAGGGACACTAAAACTTTTAAAACAGACGTAAAGTGCATCCCCCATCTTTTATATTGGATTCATCAAATACAGGCTGTTATAAAAGTCTCTAAGTCCTTCCTCCCAGGGTCTGCGCTTACTCAGGGAAGGCAGCGAACAGACAGATTCAGCGGGCACTTTGAGGAGCAGTGTTCTAGAGAACTCGGATTCCTTTTTCCAGCCTCCACTAAAACACCACCACTTTTGGAAGACGTCTGGCAATCCTCCTCCGACTCACGGCTGGCTGGCTGTCCATTGAATTCTGTGTGTCCTTCTTTCAGAGCGCTTTTAAAGGCATCTCCCCTGCTGGGTTCAGGGTGCTGCTGGTTACCTCTGACTGTGTCAGCCCGGAGCAAAAGCTCAGGGCTCCAAAGCCACAATCCCGTCAGCAAGCCAGTTGGCCATGGGAGGTGGCTCTGTGAAAAAAGAGATGTTGCACGTCATTACATTTAAGATGCCGTGAATTGTAAGAAGCATCCCCAGTTCACTGACGTACAATTAAGAACCGTAAGACACCTCCAGATTTCAGAAGTGGTGAAATGTGGAAGTAGGTGTTTTTGAACTGATGAAATGTAGTTGTTAAAATCTCAGTTGTCTGCCTTGTCTCTGTGGAGAGAAGGTGTTTTAGAAAGGAAGAATTCACATAGCCAAGCTTATTTGCATTTCTGGTTGGGAATATTCCTGCCAAGAAGAGGTTATCTAGTGGCTTCTTGTAATTCTTCGGAGATATTGCCACTAATCTCTCCTCCATTCCTTCATGTTCTGTTATGTACTTGATATCCTTATTTTTTCCCCCTTATCCTATCCCTCAAGTAAGTAAAGCCCGGCGTGGTTCACTGAGTTACCCAAGACGTTGCATTGTGTGACTCAGTGGACAATGGGATTTCTGTTCTCTCCCCGCAGGTAACATGGTCTAGAGCTGTGCTGGGATGATTGCCCTGTGAGGCAGCTCAGGAGAATTAACTGGACAGGTCTGCTCCTGACTTCATTTTGTTTTTCATCTTTATACGGATGACTAATGAGTAACCGCTGTGACAGAGGAATCTGTACTGCCTGGTCCGGGAACTAATTTCTTAGAAAATTTCATCTGACTGTTGTCAGTGTTCCAGAACTAAATACAACCCACAGCTACAGGTGCCAGTGATCCATAATCATGACTGTGTTCATTTGAATTCAGAAACCTCTTTGTGGCCAATGTTTTAAAAAACTTTTTGCTCATGGCAACTGAACTTATAATTTCTTTTACCTGCTGGGCATCATTGTGTACGAATTAGTGTTTCTGTACTAAAATATCTATTAAGTGGAATGGTTTGGAATTCACCCAACTTGGTCTAAAATCAGGCTTGGCCAGGGCATGGGCCATCCGTGAATGCTAGGGATGTCGATATGTAAGTGGTTCATATTTAAAGAGACAACAAATGGCAGTAATAACATCAAGCCACTCAGGTGGACGAGTGATACCAGAAGCAACAGAGGAGGTACAGGAGCATAGAGCATTCAGAAGATGGTGGGTCCGGAAAGTGTGTCAGTTTCTTGCTACTAAAAAACATGTTGCTATAAAAACTGTATTAGAGAGACCACTAGAGTCCCAGGCCTTCCCACAAACGCCAGTGTAGCCAATAATGAAGCCTCTCTTCGCCTGGCAGCACCAACCTAATTTCTGCCGGCTGGGACCCAGGGATCCGGAAGAGGAAGGAGGAGGGAGGGGGCATTCGCTGCAGACCTTCCCTTGTTCAGGTCTTCACGTCCTGGACCGCCCCCCCCCCCCACCGCCCCACGGGCGGCAGTGTCCTCAGCTGCTTTGTCAGGACACTCCCCAGGCTTGCCCGGTTTCCCAGGGGGCCCCAAGCATCTCGATGACTTCCCCTTTTTTCTCTTACGAAACTCTCATTCGCTTTTGGCAGCTGGAAAACAATCTGATTGAACTGATTGGCACCAGTTTGTGTTTGACTGATCACCCCTATACTTGTTTATTCTCCATGTCTGCAGTTAAAATTTTTTTCTCCAAACTCCGTCCAGTGGGCGGACGTTAGGCATGTAAATAAACAGATGTGTGTGCAGGAGGATGATATTTAAACACGTATCCATAAACACGACATATAAATAAATAGAATGTAAATGTATATATGTTTGCATTGCATACCAGTTAAGGTTTTTAGGTGTCAAGCAGGAGAAACAAACTCTAACAGACAGGGAAGACATTGACTTGATGGTTGTGGAGTAACTCGGAGAATCAGAAGGGACGTAGAAGAGTTAGGAGGGGCAGGAATTGTGGAGCAGGAGGGAGTGGGAGCAGAGGGTGTGTTCTGAGCAGCGGAACTGATGGATGCTATGTCACTAGGAAGAATCGACTCCAACAGCATATGTCATTTCGTTCAACATTCAGATTCCCGAGAGAAAGCATCTGAATAGCCTCGCTTGAATCAGAGACCCTTCCTTGGCCGGGGGTCAAGATATGCTTTGACCGTGGTCCCAACCAAGAAAAGAGGTAGTGCTAGGGTACTGTGTGCAGAAGACTGATGGACACTCTTTCGAAGGCCCAGTATCTGCTAAGTGTTTTAGGTGCCAACCTCCTTGACCAGCAATGCTTGGGAGTGTGTCTCTGGGTTCCGCCCCCTAATCTCTACTTTTCTCAGCCTCTATCCTGTCTTATTTTGGAACCCATGGCTTCCTTCAAGATCCAAATCAGTTCACACAATGGCTCCCACGACAATAGCAGCTCTAATAAAGCACAGGTCATTGTGAATTCTGCCACATCCCCATGAACTCAGTAGGATGGGCTAGGTTGGCTTCCAAATGTGGCACTCTTCATTTTGGTCCTTTAGCCATTGTTCCAGTTAAAATGAGAAAACCAGGATTAAGTCCAGTGACATTTCTGTTGCTCCATAAAACCATAGAATCCTTCATTTGTGATTGCCAAGCAGAAGAAACTGTTTGCCTAAGGTAGCCTTCCTGGTAGGTGACTTGGAATTACTTATTTAAACATCGTCTAATTAATGCCCAGTGGCAGGAACAGTGCCACAGGTTAATAGTTAACCAGTTGGAAAGGGCAACGAGTGCACAGGGTTAGTAACAGATGTGCAGAACAGGTTGGCTCCATCTCTGCCTGTGTGTGCCCTAGACTACGTCTCCCCTTGCCTTCCCACCTCCATGGGGAACCCGGGAGAAAACATGGAAGGCAAAGCTTCAAGCTGTGACTTGCTAACCAAAGGCATAGCTGAATTTAAGGTTAATATTTACTCAGCCAGGAAATGCTCTAATTAAGACAGGCTCTTTAAATCTTAAAGCCCCACCCTGGAAGGACTGAGGAGAGCTTTCCCAAAGGGCTCTGCCCTGTGCAGTGAGTAATCCTGCGCTGCCCTGCACTCGCTGTCTCCGAGGTGGGGTAGGCAGATCTGCCTCCTCAGCTCAGGTAAGCGTTCACCTGGGATTGTGCATTGAATTTTCCTGGGATGTTTAATGGATTCCAGAATAAGAGCTGGCTGTGTAGATCTTCAGTCCTTGATGGAAAAAAAAAAAGAATCGCCAAATATCTGGAGCAAAAAGGAGATTTTTAATCTAGAGCAACAGTTTAGTACAGGAGTAGGAGCAGGGGTCAGATGTCCTGGGTCAAATCCTGGCTCTAAAACTGTTGCCCGTGGGACCTTTGGGTGACTCAACTCTCTAAGCTCTAGTTTCCTCCTGGGTAAGTTACAGTAATAGTGTCTACCTCATGGGGTTCTGGAGAAAATTAAGCAAAATCACCCAATAAAGTGCTTAAGGAATATCTGCTACCATTAATTTGAGCATTCATACAATTATTCATTCAAATAATTTGCCAAGTGTCCAAAAAGTACCAAATAACATGTTAGTAATGGTAATACAGGAAACTATCCCTTTCCTAAAGGAGTTCACAGCCTACTGGAAAAGCAAATGTATACATTTTTCTTCTATGCTGTAATCATTGCGGTTGTAAAAGTATGAACCAGAGTGCTACTAGTGCGCAGAAAGGGAGCTCTTTTTACGCAGGATTGCAGGAAGGCTTCACGGTGACATTTAAACTGAGAATTCAAGGGGGTGCGGGCCTTTTTTAGGAAAAGAAAAGAGGCAAAGTTATCCCAGAAAGAAGGAACATCATGAACAGGAGCACGACAGTGAGAAAAGCCCAGTGTGTTTGGGAAACCACAGAACATTTGTCCAGAATGCCAGGGTGAAAGGTGGGCACGGTGGGCAATAATGTTGGAGGCAAGGGTGTCGTGGGCCGCGTCAAGGCATTTAGACTTTATTTTGCATGATCACATTTCCATTTATGATGATAATTCATGCAGTGATATAAAAACTGGATGGATAAAGAAGGGATTAGAACCAAGAAGCACAGACAGAAGAATTTAGCCACGGTACAGGCAAGAGATAAAGAAGGCCCAACTCAGCGCCATGGCAAATACAGGAAAGGTGAGGCGGGCAGAAATACTTAGAACACTCTTGTCCAGTCTCCTCACAGTAACACTATGAGCAAATCACATTTTTTCTACTGTTTCTGGTTCCTTGTATCTAAAACTTGTGTCAAGAAAGGGTTTGTAAAAAAATATTTGAGAAGTATTGAGTTTTTCAGAAGAATATTTGTAATGATTTTTCTTGGTAATGATTCATAAATATTTATCCCAAATAACCAAGAATCTGTTAGGCAGATCTTCCAACTATCTCCTATATATGAATTTAACAATTAAAGTTGATACTCTTTTCTATTTCCTTCCTTCCTTCCTTCCTTCCTTCCTTCCTTCCTTCCTTCCTTCCTTCTTTCCTTCCTTTCTTCCTTCCTTCCTTCCTTCTCCGTTTCTCTCATCCTCTCTCCTTTCTTCCTTTTGTTCCTTCCTTTCCAGTGATTTTTTCTAAAAAATTGATTTGAGAGAAAGAGAGGGAGAAAGGGACAGAGCAAGAGAGAGGGAAAAACATCGATTTGTTGTTCCATTTATTCATGCACTCATTGGTTGCTTCTTGTATGTATCCTGACTGGACATTAAACCCACATCCTCGGTGTATTGGGATGATGCTCTAACCAACTGAATTACCTGGCCAAGGCCTCCTTTCCAGTGATTTTAACTAGAAAGATTTTTTTGGCCTATTCCAATCTCTTTATTAGTTAGTATTCTTAGTTGCAAGTGCCAGAAATCAATTACTACAATTATGAGGAAAAGGAGGAAGAGTAATAGTAGTACTAGTAGCAGTAGCAGTAGCAGTAGTAGTGGTGGAAGAAGATGATTAACTTGTGTAACTGGGAACTGAGAAGTCCAGGCACTGATCTAGTCTCAGCTAGGTGCAGGAGTCAAACAAGATGCCAGGAACCAATTATTGTTCCCTGAGGGATGGAATGCTTTAATTTGGCAGGCCTGGTTCATAAATCCACATCTGTGGTCAGGACGACTGGATTGTTTACAGAAGAAGCATGTGTGTGTTCTTAGACACAAAGAAAAGCATGTGACCATACCACTACACGAAAGAATTGGCCAATGATAATTATAGAAGCTCCTTCTTTTATGCTCTCTGATCTACAATCAAGGATATTTTCAGGCTACAGAAATACAAGGTCTATCCAGAAAAAGTCAAGCCATTGTTAATATAACAAGAACAGTTTGTGAGACATCCGTGTAACCTGGCAGCCAAGGAGAGTGGACTGGAATGCACATGCATGAACAGTGACAACTTCACTGTACTAGTCAGTGGGGGTGGTAGACGCCATTGAGTGAGCATGTGTACTGTGTGGTCATCACATTCAAAATGACTGCACAAGTATAGCAACGAATC
>PVKM010015356.1:0-27968 GCA_004027735.1 Carollia perspicillata | reverse complement strand
GTGTGTCCCGAGATTGTCAGGAAGCATGGTTTTCTCCCAATTATGGACATTATCAATTACTTGTCAAAAAGTCGGGAGAAATATCTGCTTGTATTGCACAGGGTGCCCTACCAGATGCTTCAGGAGTTTTAGAGAGCACCCAGATAGAGTCCATGTTTACCGGCAGTTTATAATACAGCAGGGTGATAGTGGCAGGCATGTCCTGCAGGAAGATCGGAATCATTTGGGAATTTTTAAAAATACTGTGTGTATAAATATGTGCACATGTGTATAATGTGTATACTTAGTCCCACCTCACACTTACTAAAATCAAATGTGTGAAGGAATCTGGAGTTTTAAAAGCTTCTTGCGTGGTTCTGATAGTAACCAGGTTTACAAACTGTTGAGTTAGAATTCTTAACACCGAGAAAATTTTGTCAGAAGGTATATTGAAACTTGAAAGCAACAAAACTGTAAAGCCTTTAAAGCAGGGCCAAGTCCTACCCTCCCACTAAGCGCAGAGTCTGGTCTAGGTCCTATCTTTCTTGCACTGGAAAGGCACTTTGTTCACGAATGCTGTTGAACTGGGCTGACAGTGATAGAAGTGCTCCTTGCCACACATCTGTTGGCAAGGATGCTATTTTTTTAGACTGAATAAGAAATTGGAAAGACTGCAGTGAAAGGGATTATTCCAATATAATGGAGAAACTGTTTTGAAAGCCGTATAGGGAAACTGGACTGTGGAACCAGCCCTGCTGCTACTACGGTTGATAAAACATGTGTGCTAATTCTATGTAGTATTCTTCAAAGGATAAGTGAAGTAATAGGTGTAAAAAACATTTGTAAAAGAAAAACTTGTTACACAAATGGATGATGGCATTCTATAAGTATTTCCATAAAGAACCACTTTTCATCTCTTTGTTGCCTGGCCTCTGGTGAGTCCCCGCAGTTCTGCGGTGCAGCCGAATCCCACAGCACCGAAGACGTGCAGTGACTGTGAAGACCGAATTGTATTTTGAAACCAAAATGAAATGTTTCTCCAATTGTCTGCCATTTGGATTATCTGTACCATTTTTATCATAAATAATGAAAACTTGAACATAGATGATAATAATAGAGATATCTTTGTGACAATGTGTATGGTTCAAATCACTTCTATGCTGAGAGGAACAAACAAAATAACATATAAAAATGTTAGAGACACTTATTTTTGTGCATAATATTTTCAGGAAATCTGAAAGCCTGAATACATAATAATTATATATTTGTCTGCCTTAAAATTCAAGATGATACTCTTTTCACATTCAAGATAACAATGGATACATATTTCATTTCCAGGAAAATACTAGTATATTCTGCCTTAGCTAACCGAGGTATTTGTATTCCAGAGATAGGTGGCTGAAACTAGATTGCTAATGTAAATGGCATTTTCATGTCATAGGTTTGTAGATATGTGGAATATCAATTGAATAATTATATGTATAAGTAACCACAACACGTGTTTGTGTTACTTTATTGAAATTTTAAAATCACGGCTATGAGATCACTCTTAAAGATACCTTAAGTGAACGTGACATGTAAATCTCAGAGTATCAGAAAGAATCTGCAGGATCATTTGCAAGGCCCTTCAGCAGAGGTAACTGTGGGCCTCATGAGGTGGAACTCTCCCATTTGGTTATGGAAAGGAAGAAGGAAGACTTCCATGCTGCACTTATGAAAGTTTTCTATGTTTAGTGGAAACCAGACTGCTCCTTCTTGGGACAGGACTGCCTAGCCAGGGTCCTTCTGCCCCTTAAAATGTGCATTTTTCTTATTTTCTGTCTTTTCTTTCTACATATTTATTTATTTACTTACTTACCTCTTCTTCACTTTTTTCCTTCATATTGGCATTGATGATTTTAATAATTGAGTATTGATTATCTTCATTTTTTATGTCCAGGCAGTAATTAAATTATTTAACTTAATTAAATATTGTATTTATTATACTTTATAGAATAAATGTTCTGGTTAACTTCAACTGAAATAGACTGACTACCTCCTTTTTTTTTGACTGTTGTGAGTTAAATCTCACAAATATAGTTGTAAACACTTAATTGTTTTATTAAATTAAATAGAATGTAGCAAATGTTGTGTTTTGCTCCCCTATATCCATTCCTCTTTTTTTTTCAGTAATAAAACCCATATTTCCTTTGGGCCCCATCTTTCTTATTGCAGATCATTTGCTTCAGGTGGGGCTCCATTCTGATGGCAGGAGTAGGACATGTCACACTGGGCTGCCCAGAGCCTCAGTTTGCCATAGCCATAATGATTGGTTTAGAGCAGGAACCTGACTTTAATATTGCAAGTCCGTGTAACCCGGTCTCCCTGGCCATTATTACGTATTTAGAGACAGAGTTCATCCAGTAAGAGTGAATCATGAGACTTATGTCATAGTTGCTAGGAGGAGGTATGCTCTGTTTCCCATGGGCCTTGAATATGCAGGATACAAACAGGCCCATTGCTGCTGCCAGTTATCCTGGCTCAGACGAAGGCTGCCATTGGAGGGCAGTGCTGATGGATGGAGGTTTGAGTCAAGGCATCGTCTGAGGCCTTCTTTCAATCAGCACCTGAGAGCATTTTTATCCTGGATCTTTTAGTTATATGAGAAAATATATTTCTTTTTCGTATTAGCCTAGTTCGATTGAGTTTTCTTCCACTATGGAACAGAATAGACTCTGAATTTTGTTTGTTTGTGAGATAGGTTTTGGAGTTTATTTTGAATTTCTCATCTCACTACTTTAAAGTACAGCAATAGGAATTATAAGGAATTGGCTTGAATGTATTTTATGAAGTCCCAGAATAGCATGTAGGTAGACTTGTGATATAAGGTGGGGAGAATTCAGGTTTCTTGAAAGTTCTGGACAATCACAATCTTCAATGTTACTGCACTTTGTTTTGAGGAAAATACATATTGCTTTCATTTTCAACAAGGGCTGGATCGCAGTTGTCAACTATTGATTATCTATACTGGGAATTAAACAACATTCTTAATTATTATCAAAGGTTATTTATATTTTACTTTGAAATAAAGCCCTTGAGCAGCAAGTCTACTTTCCTTATCATACTAGTTTTATACCATCACAAAATTATATTTATTTTCTGAACATTTTAATTCATTGTCCAGGCAGGATGGCTGGCTGACAGAGAAAAGCTTCCTGAGTTTTAAATTTTGTTCTAGATAATTTGCAAGGAAAAATTATACATGTGATTGAAGAAATAAATTAAATTTCTTATTAGAAGACACATATCCACATACGTCATTAGGCAAATTCTTCCTTTGATGGTTTCAAAGCTTGAAGCTCTTGGGGAAGATGCCTGGGGGCAGTGAGAATCACTGTAGATCTTTCTCTGAAAGTTCTCAAGGAAAGTAATCCAGATTATTGTCTGTCGGGCTGTGTGCTAGAAAGGCCATTGGCAATGTGTCCATTATTTTCAGGCAGGATTTAGTTTCCTGTTCAAACTTCAGATCTTGCTGTGGCAAGAAATTGACAAATGGTCAGAACTGTGCCTTTAGTGACATGCTTCTGTGATGTTATGTTTTTTTCAAATGAAAAATTGGCTTTATGTAGTAGGAAAGCTGTTAGAAGCATATGGTGCAACAGTTGGCTGCAGAATTTGTTTGTGTTTTTTTTTTTTGAAATCCAGAAGCTGCTACTCTTTGGCTTTGACATGCCCTTGAAAGTCCAAGATGCTTTGGTCAATGCATTTGTCATGTTGAACTTAATATAAATTTTATTGGGACTTTTGTCATAATAGACAGGCTTTCATTTCTTTTTTACATTTCACATTGAACTGAGATGAAAGGACAGGATGCGATTTGTAATGTATCACAATGGAAGCAATTGGAGAAGCTACATGCAGAAGTCAGGCTCATTATTTCATAGTCACATGACATTATTAAGTTCCTTGAGCCGAATTCTTTCATAGAGAAGGAATTTCTGTCAACACTGAAGCTACTAGCAAATTGTAAGTGGTCATAATGTAACCAAAATTGTATAATTCAGAAGAGGTATAGGGGCTATTCCGAAGCTTCTATTCTGCTTAATGCTTCATTACAAGAACAAAATGGGTGTATTTCTAACTTTAGGTCAGACAGAGTAGGGCATTTGGGGCTCAAATCATTGTCTAATGAAAGGCATGGTCAGCACTTGATTATTCAGAGAGCAGTTTGTAGATTGTCTAGCACCAGAGTTGCTTAAAATACTCTGGCATTAGTGTAATCATGAAAATAGCCAGTTGCCTAGAAAGGGAAATGACTTAATGCTATTGATGCTATGAATGGCTTTTGCTGGGTGACTTGAGAATTCCGTAGGATGCCAGATTGAACTGTAGGTTCAGAACGTTTGTAAGATGAGTCCCTTGACTTGGGAGTGGGAATTGAGAAAAGAGTAGACCAAAAACCTATTTAACTTACCCTTTGAAATTCCTATTCTTTGGACATAGAAGGATGACATTTGCACTGTTTTTTTCCCTTTACTATCCTAGGTTAATTTAAACTGTTTCTGATGTTACCCAAGTGTATACTACTTAAGCTTTCTAGAACCTGAGAAAGGAGTCACTATAATGAGTGTTTAACACTTAATAATTAGCATATATGGAGCTCTTAGTCCAGCATTGTGCTAAGCACTTAATGGGTATTGTTTCACTTAGGACACACAAAGACCCGTTACTAGGTCAGCTTGGCTAATGTCAGCTTGGCTGGGTGGTGGTGCCCAGTTGTTTGGTCAAACACCGATCTAGATTCTGCTGTGAAGATAATTTTAGAACTGGTTAACATTTAAACCAGGGGGCTTTGAATAAAGATTACCATTTAAATCAGCAGACCTTGAGTTAAAGGTCTGCACGGTATGGTGGGCCTCATTTAATCAGTTGAAGTCCTTAAAAAAACTGGGCCATGCTGAATAAGGAATTCTCCTCACCACTGTCACAGAGAAACCCTGCCTGGGTTTCCAGCCTGCTGCCCTGCTGGACTTGGGCTTGCCAGTCCCCACACTTGCATGAGACAATTCCTTAAAATCTTTGTCCAAAATATGTTATTATAAAACCAATAGATAGTGCTGGTTTAGCTTCTCTGGAGAACTCTGACTCATACAACCACAGTTCATAAATGAAAACCATGAGATTGAAACCTAGATTTTCAGACTCTAGGGCTCAAGCTTTTTACTATTAAGCGTTCTTGCCTCTTAAAAACAAACAATGGCAATGTAAAAAATGCAATAAAAGTAAATGAAAAACAACAACAACAATTATTATTAAAAACCCTAATGTGACTTTTGTTTCAACTGGCTTTCTCTTTTTCGGAGTCTCTTCATTGTTACTGACAGTTTCTGCTGTTACTGAGCTTAGCCAAGGCCTTTTTGACGATTGGTATTACAGTGGATCACAGGTACTTCTCATTGAGACTGTGCATTCTTTGATTTTCCTTATACAAAGTTTCTTTAGGACATATGAATAAATATTTCTCTGCATTTTTACAATTTATTATAGGTGTTTTAGGGGAAGACCTACTCCAAGCCTACCAATAGATCATCAGTGTCATCATTAGCACTAATTCAGACATGTAATGAACTGGTGTTTCCCAAACCTGCTGGAATAGGTAATTTTCTGAACTTAATACTGTACAAGGCACAAGAAACATTTAAACTTTCATTTTACATTACACTGAGAGATAAATCTCTCTGTGGAATTTGTAATCACGATTAATATTTTGAGGCACATAAATATACATGGCTCAAAACAATCGTTATTCCTGCTGTCAGTTTCTGTGTGCCACAAATTTGAACCGGGTAAGGTGGGAGCGGCTTATTTCTGCTCCACGACATCTGGGGCTTCGTTTGGAAGTCCTAAATGTCAGGGCTTAGAATCATCTGAAGATCATCCCCTCACAAGTCTAGCAGCTGATGTTGGCTGTAATCTGGGGACCTTGATGGGGCTGCTGGCTGGAGCACCCACATGGAGCGTCTTCCCATGGCCTGGGATTTGTCACAACACGGTGACCAGGTTTTAAAACAAGCATGCGTCTTGCAGGGAGAGCTGGGTGCTGCATTGTATTTTATGACTGAGCAGCAATGTTACACAGCATGATTTCCACTGCACTTGCAGAGGTCCCCCCAAGTTCAGGTGGAAGGAACATAGACCCCATCTTTCAATAAAGGCATGTCAACATCTACCTTTTAGGAGAGCGCGTGAAACAGAATATATATTGGTGTGGCCATTGTGGCCGTCATTAGAAAATATAGTCTGCCCAGCATCCTCTGATATTCCTCCTACATGCAAAATACACTCACCTCTTCCTTGAAGAACTGTAATGCTCATCTCATAAAAGCATCAGCTCAAAGTGTAGGATTTCACCATCCCCATAAGGTTCAGGTGCAGATGCGACACCTCTGGTTTGGTTCTGTACAGCTGCTTAAGTGAGACTGAAAACCTGTGAACTAAAGAGACAAATTATCTACCTTTCCATCCCCGCCCAACAGACAGTGGTGGGACAGGCATAGGAGAACTGTTACGTAGAGCCTCCTATTCAGAAACGGCTGGAATGGGAGGTATGCAGGAGTCATTCACTGCTTTCTATGCAGGTGCATAGAAATTTGGAAACATGTCTTGCATGTGATGCGACTACTTGATTAGCACTCAGTCTTACTGCCTAGAAATGATTCTCCATCGTTCTTGGCTTCATACTGCCTCATTCTTCCTCTTGTGTAAGAAATGCCAATTTCATGGAGTAGTTTTCTCAGCCCGTTTTCTTCTTGTAGTAGTTTGGGCATTCGAAGGTCTCCTCTCATTAAAACTGCCTGTCCACTTTGGTCAGAGCTGGCAGTGTTTCTATCAGCCCAGCTCTCTGAAAAACCTGGCAGCTTTCACCCGGATCTAATTGAGGTCCACTCCTTCAGAGAGCAGTCATAGCCACCTACTAAGGCATGTCACCCTCAGGATATTTAGAGACAGGATCTATAAGACATGTCCTCGAGATCCTTAGGATTTTGTCTGATGGCACAGTTCTCTGAGGCACTGGCTTATGTCATTCTGAGATTTTATTAAAGGATTTTATAGTGTACCCTGTCTTCATTGCCAAAAGTTGTTTTCTGGGTAGAATTCATTACTATGTATCTTAGAAGAATGTTAAACTAAAAAAAAAAATTAGCTTCTGAAATTACTTTTTCTGAAACAACAATTAGAATATGATCAATCATGTTCAAAATATATTTATTTCATGAGCTTGCATTAGATAGGTCTCAGGTGGATAAGCAACACTTCTGAGAACTTTATGAAAACATGAAAAATATCCAGACCCATATGCTTTACGTAAGTTAGGTTAGGTGTTCACTTTTTTATCAAGGAATTTTCTTGCTCTCATGAAAAGCATTTTACCTTCTCATGACCATGCAGGTCCTGCAAGATTTTCTTATGATTAAAGTTTTTATTTTGTGAAAAAATTTAAATATGCTGAAGCCTAAATATCTGTGAGATAAATAAAACCAGCTTAGTCGATTAACAATGTTTTTCTATTGCTGTTGATTACTCCATTTTATAGTTATGTACAAATATCTTTTTATTTTTGCTCTTTATCTTTCAATAGTGGAAATTTATAAACAAGAGTTTTTTCCCCCTTCTTTCTGGACTCCCTGTGGTGTTCCCAGTATCCCCAGATATAGCACACTGTTGCCGGTCGGGTTTACTGGGACCCACATTAGTGTATAGGATGTCCCTTAGGGGCACTATTGGAGTCAAAGTCTGGGGAAGGGAAGGAAGCCATTCTACTTCTCTCGGTGTCCAGTCCTAAGATACAGTCTCAACAAAGTCCTCCTCTGACTCCATCTGAAGCCTCTGCCATTCCTCCTGAAATATCTGATGATCTGATGGCCTTTCATAGTTGTCATGAGTTGGGCTGAGGAGGCTGCCTTCATACCCCAGTGTTGCCCTGTCATTGGATGCCGTTTACCCTACATGAGGTAGCTCTTCATCCAAGGCAGTTCTAGAGGCTGACAGCTGATGGCAGCAGTGTTTGGGGCAACAGGGCAATATGTCCTTCAGTCCTAAAGATGGGAAGGGGTCTGGGTAGCACATCACAGTATTCACTACAGACACCTAAAGTGGCATAATTTGGAGGAAGACAAGACAAATTATTTGTATGTGATGTGGTAGATCTCTCGTGAAATAGAACACGTGATGTTTCTGGTTGACTTATTTATATTAATAAATCAAAGAATAATTGTTTTACATCATCATGCAGTGAATAAAACAATGACTTTTCTATAAGAATCATATATAACTAGATATGCTTTTGACTGTTTCTCTATATTTTCCAAAACTAGTAAAAACTGTTTCTGTCTAGGAAGTGAGTGTATCATCTGTAGCAACCACTGCCCTTTGTTGTGCCCTCATACTTCAGTCTGAGACTGGGGGTCTCCCCCATGTGTCTGTGGTCTGCTGCAGTGACCTGTACCTAGTGTGATCATTATCCTTATAGGTTGCTGTTGGTTTTTCTGTCTTTGTCCCACAATGGACTGTAAGACTGGGACCATGTTTTATTAATCCTATGTTTTTTGCGTAGCAAAATGTGACGTACTTGAAGGTACTCACTGAATGCTTACTGACTAACTCCTGCCCGCTGTTCCCTGTGATAAAGTTTTATCTTTCTTCTTGTCTTTGGGACTCCACTCAGCTATTCTGAGTAGCTGTTGTCTGTTCCTAAGTCTAATCCCTAATCTTACTGGGCTTTATGGGCCTGTATCTGATCGTGGTCCCTCTTCCAAATACTTTCATTTTTCCTTATTTCTGTCATATTTTATCTGACCTTGGGGACTTTCTGGATAACTGCCCTCCATTCAATCTCTCTACCTATTTCAGAGTATCGCTTTATTTTCTAGGATGGAGCAATGAAGCAGGTCTAAACTATGAGTCTTTGGAAGGCCCTTAGAATTTAATTTGTAGCTGCTTATCCAATAGTTGCTTCTTGATTGACAGAGTGCTATTTAAGGTGGGACATAGAAGGGTATTCTAATCTACTAGTTTGGTTGTAGTTTCCAAAACTCACATTTAGCTTAGTCATAAAAGATAATTTACTGTCTTGAACAGTTGGTAGGGGATGACAGCTGGATCCAGGGTCTACCAGCCAGGCTTTGTCTGCCTTTCAGTACCTCAGCTTACTTCTCCCTATGCTGTGGCTTCATTCTCAGGCAAGGTGGTCCCTAAAGCATGAGAGATGACTAATGACAACCTCAATTTAGCTCTCTGCAACTCAAGATTGAAATGGAAGAGGGACCTCCTTTCTTCCCTTCAGCATCCATATTACACATTTCATGGGAAGGTCATGTACCCAAATCTAAACGATGCACTCACCACTAATTACCATTAGGGGATAGGGAATTCTCAATTGCCAGCATCTACTCACCTTGATTGACAGATTGACCCCTCGAAGGTAGAAAGTCCCCTCAAAGGAGGGGACACTGGGCAAACACAAGTATCCTGTGTCACTGAAGAGGCAGAACGGCTCGTCATGTATAGAGAGATAGTTCAAGAAAGAAATGGACAAAGCACAAAATAGACAAAAGCTTCACATCACAGGTCCATAAGATCAATGACTTAATGAGTCAGAATTTGCACCCAAAACACACTAACTTTCAAACATAGGGTCGCTTCATAGTCATATTGTATTTATCTTTCATGTGAGTTGGTTTCCTTCCATTCCCTCTCCTCTTGGCAACATGCCCAGCCTATAGGAGGCATTACATGATGGTCTGCTGGAGTAAGCTGCAGCCAGAGTATCAAGGCTTTTATTTGCATCCTTACTTAAATAAGCAGAATATTTCAGAGTAAGATTGGCCAGGCATCTCCGAGAGATTTTGTCTTTCTGTAGTCAGATGAAACAGTATGAAAGTGCTTTATTTAGTTTAACTGTGCAGGCAGGCTGTCTCACTACTGATAAACCTGACTCATGCAGTAAAAGGCAAACCATCATACTACACATGGAAAGAGGATGCAGTTTACTATCTTTGTTTTCATTAAGTTCTGAATGACAAGGAATTGCTTACAAATGAAATTTGCTCTAGAGTGTTTCTATCTGATACCATAGGAATAAACACGCTGTTACAAAATGGAATGTTTCCATTTTCTTTTAAAACTGTGGTGATTTATTGTGTGAAGGAGCACATTAACTCCTGGAAGTTAAATAACTGTCATTTATTTATGTGGTAATTTCCTTATATTCAATAAATAAATTATCAAGTATGATTCAGCCTTGATTCTGGTTTAGAAATTTGAAAGTTCTTTTTCTCTCCAGTGCCACAGGGGAGCACGTGGCTGGTTCGCTTGATCTGAGATGCCATCTGCCTCATTAATATATATATATTTTTTATGGAAATATTGCACCCAGAATGATTTTGAGTTTCCCCTTTTTTCCTCTGTGAAATGAATTTTCCTCTAGTGACCAATTGTTATGGCTTGCTTATTTCATTTTGGGTGAAAGCCATATGTCTATGATTGCAGACAGGGAGTCTCATAGATTTCAGTAAGGATACAAGAGTGTTTCAGGTTATCAAGAAAGTACTTTTCTCATGGATAAGTCTGGTGTGTGTTTTAATGAAATTCTCTCCCTGCCTCCCTCATGTACTCCCATGCTCACTTTCTGCCCTTGCGGTCTTTACTAAGCGGAGAGAATAAATCCTAGATTTGTCTGTTTTAGGTGTAAGTAGTTGAAATATCCAGATTCAAAATAAATATACGCTAGCTCCTAGTCTTGAGTAGGAAATAAAAGTCCGTGCTGTCTGATTCATGCTTCTAGGCATGCTGGTACCAACTACAAGGTGGTGTTTGAGCTTTCAGTCTGTCTTGCTGTAAATGAAATGAATTGAATTGAGTTGTCTTTTACTATATTTCTTTGTGGCTATGATATGTAGACTTTTTTTTGAAGCACCTTAAAATAATGAAGTGCCAGTGAAAACTGTGGAGAAGTAACTTAAAAGAACAGACTGGCCATGCTTCAGAAATCAGCATTGAAATGTGTCTTTACTTGGCAAAGATCAAAAGAAAGTGTGAGAATGAGAAGTGATAGGCTCAAGAGAGAAACTTCCAGTGTAGGCCATGGAACTGTCTTTAGGAGGACATGGTATGCAAAATACTACTAACATTAATACTTTCTTTTTCATAATCGTTGTCATAAAAATTTGCTAAAGCTTATTGAGGTTTTACCACATATAGTAGGATGTACTCTCCTAAATATTGTACTTTCACGTGTTTTGTTTATATCCTCGCAGCTACCTATGGCATAAGTAGTAAAATTATCCCCACTTGACAAATGCAAAATTGATGCACTTCACTTGGTTGAGTTACTAGGAAACCATAGAAAGTAGCTTCTGTGGTTGAGTTACTTTCTAAGGTCTAACAGCTGAGATTTGAACCCTTCATATGTGGATAGTTCATCTACCCTCGCATCATCTTGAATAAGAACTTGCATTATATAAGCATATTTATAATAACTTTGCTCCAAGATACAATTATATATAATTTGGGAGAAAATGAAATGGAAATGGAAGATTCTGAGGTGTGTTCATGAGCTGTTAAATAAGAGTGTAGGGGTTCCATTTCCAGCAGTGGCCAATTAGCTTGTTCAGGATCATTGTTCAGTTAGAACAACTGGACTGTCTGGAAGGGACAAGGGATATTATTTTGAAAGCATTAAGCTTTCTAAGACAGCACGAATTTTGGGGGTTAATATCCCAGACAGAAGGCAGCCCAAAAAGAGGAGCTCAGTCTTTGGTGCAGCTTTTCTCGTTTAGGCATTTGCTAAGTCAGAAGCGTCATCGGGGATCCTGAGCAGTGAACTGGACCTTGTAGAAAGACTGTGACAGTTTGGAATCCAGGTCCTGCCAAAAAAGAGGATTCCGGGGAACAACACAAAGTTTCCATTGGGATCTCAAAGAGTTACACAGAAGAAACAAGAGTGAACCTGAGAGAGACCAGTTCTCACAGTGATTGAGACCCTGGAATAATCTCTTCTTAACCCATTCATCTCCCAGAAACAAAAGCAAATCCTCTCTGAAGGAAAGTAACATCAATTGTAGCCTCATATTTTCTGTATAATTTGTCATTTACAGTGTTATGTAATTAAAAATAACCAGGTACTCCCAAAACACAGGATTTAACTGAAAATCTGTAGGATAAAAAAACCATAACAATAGTAATCTTTAGGCGATCCAGACATTGGAGTACTTTAACTTTAATATAACGTTCATCAAAGAACTTTAATATATTCTAAAATTCAGAAAAGAAAAAAAGGATGGAAAACACAACATTTAAGAGGTGGACGGTCTAGTTCATGTAATTGAAGTTCCAGAAAGAAGACAAATAAAGGGGGTAAATGTAATATTTGAAGAGCTAATGATGGAAGTTTGTCCAAACTTGACAAACAGCATTAAGCTACAAATGTGAAGATGATTTATGAACCTAAGCAAGACGCATGCAAGGAAAGTGTAAACACACTGTAGCCAAAGTGCTAAAAAACAAAGACAAGGAAAATGTCTTAAAAGTAGCCAGAGAGAAAAACACATGTCACCTTTAAAAGAACAATAATAGGGATAGCTGACTCCCAACAAAAAGTACAGAAGCTAGCCCTGGCTGGTGTGCCTGAGTGGACTGAGTGCTGACTTGTGAACCAAACGGTTGCTGGTTCAAATCCCAGTCAGGGCACATGTCTGGGTTGTGAGCCAGGTCCCCGGTTAGGGGCACACAAAAGGCAACCACACATTGATGTTTCTCTCCTTCTCTTTCTCCCTCCCTTCTCCTTTTTCTAAAAATAAATAAATAAAATCTTTTAAAAAGTGACAGAAGCTAAAAGTCAGTGGATTGATATATTCAAAGTATGGAAAATATTTACCAACTTAAAATGATGATAAAACAAAGTTATTTTTAAACAAGAAAAGGCCTTGGAAATTAATTACCAGCACCATTGCACTAAAGGAATACTAAAAGGAATACTTTAGGCAAAAGAAAAACGATCCTAGATAAAGCATGAAGATTCAAGAAGCAATGAGGAATAATGGCAAGGATAAATCTAGATAAAAACTGACTGTGAAAAACAAAAATAGTAGTAGCTGTTGGGGTCTCACCTAGAAATTTAACATGCATGACAGCAGTGGCACAAAAGTCAGGAGTTAAAAGTGTTTTAAGTTTCTTGAGTTTTTAGGAAGTGGTGTAAGTACAAGCTGATCTTGAATTTCAGTAATTCAGGGAGCCATATTGTAATCTCTAGGATACTCATGAAAAGAATACAGAAAAAATGTGTAAATAATAAGCTATTGGCATGAAAATTCAAATAATAAAAACACTCAGTCCAGGAAGGGACAATAGAGGGGAGAAAAAGAAACAAAGAACAGGAGGCTTGATAGAATGTTTAAACCCAAATATAGCTACAGTTATACTGTATATACACAGAGTGCAGCTTCACTTCCAAGACAAAGATTGTCAGATTGGATAAAAAAGACAGGGAGGGGAAAGCCTATTTGGTGCTGTGAATCTTAAATACAAAGATAAAGAAACTGTGAAGATAAACAATTGCAACCCCTAAGTCTAAGAAAATCTGTCATACTAAACTGAAATAAAAAAAAGTTAAGTATTGGTATCAATAGGGAACTTCATACTGCTAGATGATTCCATATAACAGGGAAATAGTACCCTTCTAAATGTTACCTACCTAAAAGCATAACTTCAAAATTTGTAAAAGACAGCATATTACCTAATACTCTGGCAGCTTGACTAATAAGAATAGAATTTGCCAAAGGCAAAATAGATAGCTGTCAGGGCATTGGGAAAATACTGATACTGATCCATCGTTCTGTAGCTTTCAAATTCAGCCCATACTTGTGTCATTCCTTTCCACACTCTGTTTCAAAGGAGAGCGATGTGTTCTGTGACCTCACTTGTGTAGCTGAGGGAATGGAATATAGGGATCCGTGTAGGTGAGAGAGAACAGACTTGGTCTGCCTTTCACAGGGGTTGAAGTTGATGCTAGGGTGAGACACACCTGGGAGCTTCAGGTAAAGTCAAGAATTAGTAATAAGACTGTTTGCTTTTGTGCCTTCAGTGGAAGTCTTACCAGAAGTACATTGAGTCTAGAAGTAAAAAGCTAAAGCATCCAAGGTGAGGAAACCCACTTTCCTTCTTTCTTTGGTATTTCACACAGTGCATCAAAATACGTCAAGAAAATAGCACTGGATTTCTGAATCTTTACTTCATTTTGTTTCCCATATTCCAGTTATTCATTGCCTAATGAAACATCTTACTAGAAGTGATGGCAACATGTATGGCCTTCGGAAGGGAAAAAACACTTGAAATCGAGTGTTCTTGAAAGAGATTAAAATAATATTCTTTATCAAAATGATTCTCATTAGAACTGCTGTTGTCCACCAAGACAAAACAGTTTCAATCAGTTTTTTTCTAATCAGGTTTACAGCTTTGAACGTCAATGAGAACTGATTTTGTAAATTGTTAGTCAGTGGGATTATGTTCAGTCTGGTTGTCTTTTCATTCAAAGAAGCCTAGCTAATGAGAGCAGGTGTTGGAGAGAAAATGAGCCATAAAATCGTCTCTCTCTATCTGTTGGACCTAGACTGCTGAATTGGCCATTTGTTAGGATGCATTTCAGGATTTCCCCCTGACATTCCACAAAACTGAAAATATAAACAGCAATATTAGTTTTTATGTACCATGAAAGAATGAAGGGAAATAATTTGTTTAGCTAAAGAAAGTAATGCATGTAGTTGCTTTTAGAGAAATGGTTGTCTACAATTTTTCATTAATTATCATTCTTCTTTTACTATGTGACCTCTGGTTTTTATTGCTGACATATAGGAGAAATAAGAGCATATTAGGGAAAGAATTCTATGAACTTTCAATTCTGGTCTCATGCTTCCTTTTTCCTCCTCTCTTGGCTAAAGTAGAAATAACGAGGATCTACTATGTTACCCCTTTATACTTCAGCAAAGGTTCTTCTTCACTTTCATAAAAATCAAGTGAATTTTCCATGTAATATCTTGACAGGTCTTGTCAGAAAAAACTTAGTGTGAAAACTGTAATGGAGCCTAATTTCATTTTACTTGAAATGCACTATAGAAGAAAAGTTAGTAGTAGAAAATACTGTAACTCTGTGAAACAGAAACAGGTATCAGAACAGAAATAATCTTTGATTCATTTGCTAACCTTAAAATACTATTTAAAGATGAATCTAATATCTAGGAGTGCACATACGAGATTGTTAGCCTTTGATTACCTCTGAGACATGGATTTAAAGGTTTGCAAGAGTGGGAGACTTTTCATTTTTATTCTTTGAACTTTGGAAATGATAGAATTTTTATACTGATAAGTAATTTTTAAGAAGGGATTTTTTAATGACCTGGAAGTTTTCTTTGTAAACATTATATTATTAAATAAGGAGCATTGAGGAGAAGCATTATTTCTTATTGCTTCATTCAGCAGACCAGACTTTTGATCTTTGTTTGACAGACTTGTTTCCAAGGAAATAATTTTTAATAAATAACCATTTTACATACATGTCCTTGGAGGCGACATAGCAATATCCCTTGCCTTCAAGTACAAGTGTACCCAACTGCCCTAGGCAGATGAGCATTTTATGCTGAAAAGTTTTCAGGGGAGAATTTTTAGCGTTGGCTGCTATGAGGATATTCTGGAATATTCTTGTGCTATAATATAAGCCATTTTGTCCCCCTTCTTCTCTGAGTGGAGAAGGAGAAGATCTGGTTACTTGCCTCTGTGTACATAGCCTCTTAAAGCATTAGAATGCTGTGCATTAAGGTTCTCACTAAAGTTAGTTGCACTGAGCAATGTTCTAGACATTATGACGTGCTTGGCAAATGATAACTAATGAGACATGGTCTCCTGTAGCACTGCAGGCATGGGGCTCAGGCCTAGCGGCTTGGGAGATGCTGCCTCATCCATACCTCCACTTAGCACCCCTCTGTTTTATGGGATTACATAAAGGTCCCCTACCTACAAAGGTCCTCTCGTTTCTTTTACTTTTGTGTCTTTCATACTTGGGGATGAGGTGGGACCCACAGGAGGAAGGAAGGTGGCCACGATGTGGTCTAGTCACAGAGCTCAGAAACTGGCTTTCCTTGGTATCCTACATCCACATGGCCAAATAACATGGGGTAGCATACTTCCTCATTGTACCATTTATAAAATGAAAATAATAATACTGAACTCACCTTGAAGTTTCCTGTGAGTTTTTGTCAGTAAAGTGAGACTAAATCAGCTTCTTAGTAACCAAGCTCTTAAAACAGTTATGTAAAGTTAAATTCCAATTTGTTATTTTGCAATGAAAAAATATAACCATCAATCAGAATATTAGGCTTGTGTGGCTAACAGATTAACTGCTGGGAGAGATATTTATGTAATTTAGGAACACAAATCATAGTAAGGAGAATTAGTGACATATTTCAAATATTTAACCTTGTCTAGGAGTGTGGACAAAAGCAGCACCCCCACAGTGAGCAGGTCACAGTAGAAAAAGTACTGTGGAAAGTACTGTTGGAAATCAGATACACCTGGGTTTGGATACTACTGGCCTTGGTGAGTAAGAGTAAGTTACTCACCCTTTCTCAGCTTCTGCAACACAGGTATATTATAGCATTATCTCCAGTCAGATTTTCCTTGCCTTTGCTCCTAATACTGTTTTTTTGGAGAACCTGTGGATTTGGATTACTTTCACGGTTCCTCTGTACTTTCCCTCTCATCTTTCAAGCTCAGGTGCCATCTCTTTCTGGGAAACGCTTCTTGACTCCTGCTGAGAGAATTAGTGGCTGGCTTCTTTCTGCTGTGGGAGATCAGCCAAGGTCTCCGTGCTGCGGAGCAGTGTAGAGACCCAAGGCGGATGGCCGACAGATGCTAACACTTAATAGGCAGGCTGAGCCCAATTTGAAGGGTCTCCTGTGTCATGCCTAATACATTGGACGCCATCCTGTAAGCAACTGGGAAACTAGATTTTTAAACCTCAAAATAAACTAACCAAGTTGACTTTTTAAAAATTGAGTTAAAATTTTTGTTAAAATAGTAGCTTGGATCTGCTAGGCACTGTGACCTAATAATTGTACTAACAGGTACACTTACAACTGGGACACCAGCTTCAAGAATCTTGCCTGGAGTAAATCTTCATGTAATAATTGACTATTATGGGAAAGAATGATTACAACAAATACATGATTAATTCACTGAAAGAGAAATGAGACTCTACCTGTGTTTACATTTCAGGTTGGGGTTTCTCTGCCTAGAAAAAGGGGCCTTTGACAGCAAAGCTCTGTCTCATCATCCCTGCCTGCCCTTCTCTTCTCTGGGGTGTTCATTACATTACCTCTCCAGTAGTAGGACTGATATTTGGCTTATTTGTAGCTGTTGCTACAGTTAGCTTTTCTGTTCCAATATAGCACTAGAACAGCACCCTGCAATGTAGTCATTGGAGGCATGGACTGGATACATCTAAGATTACTTCATGCTGTTCATTCCTTAGAGCTACAGATAGAGGTGGGAAAGCAGATGATGAGACCCTCCCAAAAGTGGAACTTTTAACTGCTACTAGAAAAGGAAGAGTAGATGAATCTTCCTCTTGAATCATTTTAATTTCTCATGGTATAAGGCTGCTTTTGCTTGTCCCTGAGTATTCCAGCAATCAATTCAAAGCCAGCTAAGCTTAAATTCATCTTAGATCATATTAAGAATTTAAATTTTCATGTAGACTTTACTTTTCTTATCAAATAGGTTAAATAAAGGTGATTTTGAAGGGCAGGTAACATTTTGAAGAAGTACAGGATTCCATCACCAATGCTAATTTGAAATGCAGCACTTAGAAACTGCAGAATTAAATTCTGGCAACAAAATCTATTTTTATGGTGATGGGAGTTACCGATGTACTATCTGTGTAAAATACTTAGCACAATGTCTGGAAATCTTTTGGAGAGAAATCTTGAAGTAAGAATAAGAACCACATGTATAATAAAGGGGAATCACATGATCCTTGTCGGTCAGCCCCATGTGTGCCACACACTAAAGAATGTGACATTGTTTCTGAGCACCTATTAGGTGCTAGATGGTGTGTTAAGATGATGAGGATATCCGTGAACAAATCCTCCGGGAGCTGATATCCCAGAGGACAGCTGGCCAGTCAACCTTCAGTCAGGAGGAACAATTCATGGTTGAATTTACTTGTTTACTCTAATCATATGGCTGCTTAAAACTACTGCATCCTTTGTTCACAGAAGGGAGTCCCTGAGCAGTTAGTGAATTCTGAAGTCTTGCCCCAAAGTACAGGAAATGTGAAATCCAGGCATAGAAATGAGGTTTGAGCAGTTTCACTTAGTTCAGAATTCTAATGACGCTAATCAAGACAGAACACCTCCAGTAAGTTCTCCATTGTGTAAATCTTGAAAATGAATTCCATATAAAGGTGAAGCCAAGTGTTTAATGTCTGTTAGATCTACATAGATGCATAGATATATATGTGATACATACATTCATGTGCACAGTATGCTGGACCCAGTAGATGATGTATCTTCCAGGAACTTCCTGGCCATGCGTAGTTTTTCTGCTTTGCTTTGTGCCTGCTGCCATCTCTAGACATGGAGAACAGGTTTCTACTGTGCTTCTTCAAAGTGGCAGCCATGTCACTATGGTGACTGCTCAGCCAGTTAGACCCGCTAGTATGGCTGTCCACACTCTGATGTCACTTGTGATCGGGAACCAGCTTTCTTATGTCACACACCAGGGCTTGCCTCTGTCGCTGAGAGTCAGTGCTCCTGAGACCCCCTGACACTCCTTGTACCCTTGATCCTGGCCACGCCTGTGGTGGGACTCGGCTAACAGGAGAGCTGAGGACCAATCAGAAATATAATGGGCGTGCCAGTGAGGGAAACCTTGGTCATTGGAGGAGACAAGAGTTAATGAATAAATTCTTCCTCCATGGCACTCCATGGCAGACTCTCCGATACTCAATATACTGTGCTCATGAGAACTCTTTCCAGGTCAGCAACAGCTCCCTTCTCTTCACTCTCATTGACCTGCCTTTCCCCCTTATGCCTGCCTTCTCACTACCCTTCACATGGAAGCCTTCCTGGCTTCCTAAGCCTTTTTCTAAGGCCCTGTTTTTGAGGGAACCCTAGACAAAGTGGAGGTGGAGGACTAGTGGAGTTGAGGTTAACCTTTGAGAAATTAATGGAGAATTTTCTCATTCTTGTTGAACCGTGAGCATTTCTACCATATACCTTAGGTTTTCTTCTTTTTTAAGATTTTATTTATTCATTTTTTAAAGGGGAAGGGAGGGAGAAAGAGTGGGAGAGAAACACCACCTGGGAGAGAAACCCAGGCATGTGCCCTGACTGGGAATCCAACTAGTGACCCCTTGCTTCACAGGCCTGCACTCAATCCACTGAGCCACACCAGCCAGGGCAGATTTTTTTCTTTTAGTTTGAAAGAGATAAAGCAGATTCAGGTGCACAGATGATTTTAAGTGCTCAGTGAGGGCAGAAGAGGTGTCTGTCTCATCCAGCCTCACATTCTAGGCGAAGTACCTAGTATTCGTGACTTGGGAAACCCAACCGTTAAAGTCATACAGCTTGTGAGCCTGTCCAGACCAGCATCAGACCTGCTCAGCCTCTTTCCCCATCCAGTTGTCCATTTTGTCTCTCTGGAATACTTGTATTTTAGCAGCAACAAGGTTTACCCAATATTCAGGGAAATTATCTGAGTTATATTCTGTAGATGTCAAATGTAATTACATTTGACACATAAGGATCTGGGCTTTGTACCAAATTTGCAAATGGATTGTGATGTGCTTAAGCATGGTAGGTAGAGGCTACTCTTTACTCTATCTCAATGGCCATTCTTTAGTTTACAGGCTATCTCGGGTTCCTACCCTCGCTACTTCAAAGGAATTAAGCTGACCAGGGCTCTCAATTGTGTTCCACTTGAATCTTTTTTCTTGTTAATGTCTGGCTCAGGTGGCAAACACATCCTTTACAAATATCTCCTCTGAGAAAGAAGCTGTTTCTGATCTGACCTTCCAGTTATATCCTTCCTTAATTACTCCCTCCTATGTGCTTCCCTATGCATTTTATGTTTACACTGCTTTTTTAATTATGCCTTAAACAACCTGCATTCCCTGATAGGATGCGACTCAGGCCCAGGTCCCTAGCTTTTTGTCTAGACCATTAAGAAATGCATTCTGACAGTAACCAGAGGAGAGAGGGGAGGGAATTTCAGGGGAAAAAGGGAAGGGATTATAGGAACAAGTATAAAGGACACATGGACAAAAACTAAGGGGGGTGGAAATAGGAGGGAGGTGGGGAGCACTTGTGTTTTGTCCACACATGGACAAAAACTAAGGGAGGTGGGGAGGGGTGGACTGGGACAGGAGTAAAAGACAGAAAACTATACTTGAATAACAATTAAAATTTAAAAAAATAGAAAAAAAAGAAAGAAATGCATTCTGAGTGACTGAATGTATGGTTTCTTAGCCTTTCAGCTTCCCTGCAATTTTTTTTTAAACTGGAGGTTTGCAGTTTTATAAATGCCCTAAAGATTTTATACTTTGTGCTTTTAAGTTTCTGCTTATAAAGTAAATAGAATAATGACTAAAATGAAACATACTCAGTATTTATAGTAATATGAAAACTTAGTGAGATTAATAATTATTCACTGAGAATTTTCATGTCTTTAATATTTGAGTGCAATCTGGGTTATTGCAGCAGAGCTTGCAAGTGACAGTGTAATATTTTAAAATATTTATATGTGCACCTAATAAGCATTTTCTACACCTTACTTTGGATAAATTGAAGTGAGGCTAAAAACTCTATAAAACATTCACAAAACAAATCTGAAACCATCACACTATGAAGGCTTCTGCTAAACTAACTCACATGTTGAGGAGAGGCTAGATTCTCCTTTTGAGGATGTGGTACATTTTGATGAGGTCGCGACACAATGAGGCATATGCACCTAGATCCTCTGGTGCAGCAGTCTCCAACCTTTTTGGCACCAGGGACCATTTTCATGGAAGACAATCTTTCCATGGACAAGGTAGGCGGAGGATGGTTTTGAGATGATTCAAGCACATTACATTCAAGCCCACCACCTGCTGTGAGGCCCAATTCTTAACAAGCCCAGACTGGTCCCAGTCCATGGCCTGGAGGGTGGGGACCCCTCTTCCAGTGGACAGAGAATCTATACATAAAGGTCTTCTATCTTTTACTTAGAACCCTGCACACCCTTCTTCTACAGAGGAGATGGTAGGATGGATGGAGACTGGTGTGTGTGTGTGTGTGTGTGTGTGTGTGTTTGTGTGTGTGTGTATGTGATGAACTTGGCACTTGTGCTGGGTCTAGATCTGCTAAGACTGTTAATGCTGTTCTTATGATATTGAACAGGCTAAGTGTACTTATTTAGTAAATGTGACTAAGTCTCTGAATAATTTTATGTTCATTTGGCTATAAGAGGAAAAGATTCCTCTTTCATTAAATATAGAATCATGATATGCCTAGCCACAGGCCTTGGTGTACAACTGGCCTGGATAAATTACCTGGGGCTTAGGGAGGCCTATGACCTCTCCAAGTATATTGAGTTATCAAAAGCCACCAAAGTAGAAAGTGGCCAGAAAAAATGAATCATGCACATGTGCGCCTGTTCAGGGAGATTTCTATGGAAACTGTTCGGCTTCCTACAGTCATACTTATCTTTTTGTCACTTGGTTTGTAATAGGGAAAAGTTTGGCAATAGCATTAGGCATCAGAATTTCACCACCCTTTTATGTAAGTGCTTGTGGGTTTGGGATGGTTTCATGTGGGTAGATATATGATGGGGCTTTATGTTGTTTTAGATTTTTGAGCTACCCTAGGTAAGAAATTATACTTCCTTCCTAAAATGGCCAGTAAGGGTCAATTGTTAAACCAATGGCTTTTTTAGGAGTTCTGATTTCTCTGAGCATGTTCTCATGCAAATATTTATTGCATGCATTCTGTGGTTTAAGTACAGCTGATGTTGTTGTTATTCTACAACTGGTAACATTTCATGGCTATGATTTTATGAACTCTTTTACTTAAAATCTCACAGATACTTAAGAGAAATTGTTTCTAACTGTTGATTTACTTATGTCATAACTATTTGACTTCTCTACTAGTTGTATGTATCTATACATACACACATAAGGGAGACTTCAGATTATTATCCTAATATCCAAGCCCAGATTTGTTCAGGGTTGTATGATAATTTTGTGACAAGCTGGGCCTGCAACAGAAGGATGTGGGTTTTAGCCGATTATGGTTTTAGCACTACCCATGGCTAGGGAACAAGCTAAGAGACTCCAATGTCATTCATTCAGTGATTTCTCCACCTGTACTATATTCTTGGCAACGTGGCCAATGTAATAGAGATGGTGAAAGACAAGTCCTCTGCGCCTAAGGCATACAGTCAAGCAATGTGAGGTGGTAAGTGCTAGTGAGAGCTGTTGGAACTGTGTGGTGCCAGGTGGGAAGGAAAGATGACCCTTAAGTCTCCATGAGAATCATCCAGAGGGTGCTGTGAGGAAAGAGTAAGCGTTCTTCAGCAGGATTAGTGTAGAACTGGAAGAAGGAACAAGATGCACATGGCTTTGTAGGTGTAGAATGTTAGGCGATGACAAATAGTTTTTGTTGGTGGAACATAACATTTAAAGGAGGACTAGCAGAAGCTGGAGCTGGGTTGGGAAAATAGAATACTGTACAAAAGGTGGTTCTTTTTTCTTTTTTCATTCATCTCAAGCATAAATAGCTTTTCTATTTATATAAAATGGAAATATATGTGTGGTCCTTCAGCTGAGTTTTGAAAGAAGAGAGTTTGCCTCATGTAGAACAAGAAGAATGTTCCAGAATGATATGTGCAAAATCTTGTAGACATGTGTGAGCAGGACACTTGGTGAATACTGCAGTGGTTTGTATTGTAACCCGAGGAGAGTGAATGGCCACAGAAAAATATGAGCTAGGAAAGAGGGTCTGCTGATTACATACTAACACCAACTCTCTAACACCAGCAGTTAAGTATCCTACAATTAAGTTCACAATGGCTCTGACTTCCCTAAGTTAGCACAGACTCACAGATTAGGGGCAAAATCCTTTGATTCTGACACCAGTGACCCACAGTTTTAACATCAGGTCCCACAAGTGAAAGAACAAGCCCACCCCCCAAAAAACTGCCTTTAACTCAGACACTAGCTGTAAGTAGGGTCTCCAGGTCATCTACATTTGTGTTCAACTTGGCTACAAATTTGAGGACTCCCAGGATCCCACTTTAGGTTCAGTAATTCCTAGAATGACTCACAGAAAACACACACACACGCGTTCGCGCGCACACACACACACACACACACACACACACACCCTTGTCCTACAGTTAGTTTTATTATGAAGGATATAACTCAGGAAAAGCCAAAGGAAAAAGTGATAGGGCAACGTTTGGGTGCAGCGTGGCAGGCTTCCATGCCCTGTGCTCGTAGGAGCCAGCATGCCACCTTCAAGCACATCACTCTGTTCAGCAACCGGGAAGCTCCACTGAGCTTTGGTGTCCAGACTTTTAATGGAGGTTTTGTTACATGAGAACGACTGATTAAACCATTGGCTGTGAGATTGAACTCAGTTGCCAATCCCTCTGAAAACATCAACCCTCTATTCAGGTGGTTTTTCTTTCTGGTGACCAGCCTCCATCTAGGACCTATCTAGAGGTCCCTCCCTGAGTCAACTCATTAATATCACAGATACACTGCTGTTACTCAGGAAATTCTAAGAGTTTCTGAAGCTCTGTACCAAAAACCAGGGACAGAGACCAGGTATATTATTTTATCATACCAGTGATGAACTGTAGGTGCCATTCTATGACAGTCTATATACTCAGTGTAAAGATGGTGTATGCATTTGCCAACAGAAATGTTAGCATTTTATATGTTAGTGGTTAACAGATTACTCCAAAATGAGATGTGTAGAGTCTTTCAATAAAACCTTTCCAGTCGAAAGTTATGATAGAAAGAGCAAATGGTTTTCTTGGCATGCTTTTTTAATAAAAGTAATATATGCTCTAAATCCAGTTTTAGATTGGATTTATGACTTTATCTCCTTAAAGAATAAAGCAGCCATCCTGTCTGGCATTCTTTAATTTGGTGATAGGAAGTAAGTTGCTTTTCATCAGGAGTGTTCACCCTGTGCCTGGGACTCTTTTAAATGTCAGATTTTAGCAACCTCCAGCCTTTTGGTATCAGTAATGGAGCATTTATAGGCAACTCTTGGGACCAGATGACTTGCAACAATCTAGAAGGGAGAACAAACTTTTACTTTGAGCCTTTTGTCTAGAGCTGCTCAAAGCATGATGGAACTAGTTAATACACCATATTCTATTTAGTAAGTTAATTTTCAGTAGAAAACTCTCTGGACACCCTTGTGAGGTGGTTTGTTTGGGTGAGTCCAAGAACTAAAAGGACTCATGAACAGCTGGAGGACCTCTGGGCCCATGAATATCAGCTGGCTTAGTATCAGACCATGTGCAGTTGTTTGATAAGCTCCTAGTTAGAGCTAACATCAGGAATATTCTAAAAGCTAAGGGTCTAGTGTCTTCCCATGGACTATAGATTGGGCCATGTGCAGGTTAATCTTTGCCATGCCATCATGAAAGCTAATGTCCTCAAATTGAAAGGAAACCGAAGTTGAAATGACAATACAGCATGGCTGTCCTTAGTATGAAGTTGTCTGGAGAGCTGACCTTTCAAGATGGCTGACAATGGACCTCCTTTAGTACCAGGAGTTGTTTGACCACTTGTAGATGAAAATCATCCTGAACTCTTATGCTTTGCAGAGCATAGGCTGATGTGTTGGTAGTGAGTGGAGGTCCTTGTGAAGAATTACAAAGGTTTTCTTATTAGTGCTGCTTCAGAGTAGTGGCGTACATGTACCCACAACTGTGGTGCTTGACCTGTCTCGACTGTCTTTTATATTTTATAGTGTCTTACCTTTGGCAGCTCAGTTTCCTCATTGTTGTCTGCTTTTAGCAGTCTCTTCCTTTCTTGTACATTTTTGACAATTCAGAAACCAGATAACTTAATTTTTGTGTATATGTGAAGTAGTCATCTGATTCATCTGATTAAGTTAATGGACTTGGGGAATTCTGTTTGGCTGTTCAGGGGATTTTTGTTTGTTTGTTATGTTTTGTTTCTTGTTTATTTGTTTGGGTTTTTTCTGTGTACTTATTCTCTAGGACTTAGCTCTTCATGTTGCTGCTAAATAACTGAATTCTAAACAGATAGTACCCCATCCTCTTATTTCTTTATTTCACTGCCTACCAACAAATATTCACTCTGATAACTAAGTTTTAAGCAAACTAAGTGACTTTTATTTAAAAATATTACAAAAATGTTGTTTTTTTTCTGAACAACTTTTAAGTATTCTTTGTTGCTGGTTCAGTTTTCTCCTCTGGGTGTGGAAGTAATTCCACCTAATGAAAAGGTTTAAAGATGCTCTCTAAAATGCTTTCTGAAAGAACTGACTCTCTGGCAGTTAACTCTCATGGGGGTAAAGTAGCTTTCAAACTCCTCACAGTTATGGTTAGTTTTAAAGTATCTGACCTGTTTGTGTGCCAAGTGGGAGTTCAACTCCCTGGAAGACCACTTATGGCAGCAGTGCAGCTCTTGAAAGAAGTTTTATAAAAGCAAATCATCAAGCTGTAAAGTATAAAGCATTTTAATAGTTCTGGAAGAGCTCAGTTGCTCTCCTAGACATACTGTGACTCCTAAAGCAGCTGTGGAAATGCTGCTCTTCGTGCAGACAAATCACATCTCGATTTCAGTTGTTGAGGAGTGGTTAATCCTTCTAAAGTTTGCACAGTGAATAAAGTGAAGCACAAGTATTCCTCTATCCTTGTATTTGTGTGGGGCTTTAAAGTTTCTCAGTGACAGACCAGTTCACTTCTTAATTTACCCTGATAATAATGCTAAAGTTGCATTAGCTTCTCTTTTCTGCAGTGCTTCTCTTAGTGCTTCTGTAGATCTCTGACATATACTTGTAACTTTGTATTCTAATTTTTTTGATTATGTGGTGCTTACGCTGCTAGACTTGAAGCATCTGAAGGATTATGAACCTGTCTACTGTGCAGGGGCTCCAGCCACAGGGCCTCCCCCCCAGCCGCCACAGGTGAGAATAAGTCTACCAAGACATGATCTGCTTGGGAAAGAAAGGTGGCCAATCTCTCAAAAGAGAAGGACCAAGAGCCTTTTCCTCAGTGGGCTTTTATTGGGTTCAATTTGCATAGGAATACAGGTAAAGCTCATCAGTCATTGTCAAGCAGTAAGGATCAAACAGTAGATAATGTATAAAGAACTGTCAGAGCCCTGGCTGGTGTAGCTCAGTGGATTGAGCATGGGCCTATGAACCAAAGGATCGTGGTTCGATTGCCAGTCAGGGCACATGCCTGGGTTGCATGCCAGTTCCCAGAGCAGGGAACACACAAGAGGCAACCATACGTTGATATTTCTCTCCCTCTCTCCTTCCCTTCCCCTCTAAAGATAAATAAATAAAATCTTAGAAAAAGAACTACCAGAGCTTATTCTGAGTCAGGGTCTGTTAGCTAAAGGGCTATAAAACTTTGGGGAAACAAACTCATTTCATGCTTGGACCCTTATCAGAAAACTGAGGGCATTCTCAGCAAAGCAAGTTTCACAGGATTTTATGTATTCTTTCTTAGACCTGATCACCCCAGGGAACCTGCCCTTTCTAGCACAGGGTTGCATCCCCCTCTGTCATTGTTTCAGGCTTAAGTCAGGCAGCGGAAGTAAGGCAATCAAGAGATTAGGAGACTTCATGCAAACAGAATAAGGACTCAGGCTATGTCACAGCTGAGAGGCAAGGGCCCATCACCCCCTTTTGCTATAGCACCCCAAGTCCTTCCCTGAGAGCCTCCCGTGACCATGCCTGTCTTAGGTTGTCCATCCCTTGAGGAATCTTACTTGTCATTGGCTAATCAGTCAGGCTTGCGGCCAAGTAGGGTGAAGTAAAGGAGCAGAGGCAGTGCCCCTGACAGGGAGATAAGCTTTGTCTCATTAGTGGCTTAGGGTCTGAAGGTCTGTCGCTCAGCCTTAGCCATGGGGGCGGGGGGTGGGTTATGGCTTCCGAAACCAGGCAGGATGGTTCCCAACAGACTACCTCATGCCCAACGTGTCTTTTACCTCATAGATGTTTTCTGAATAAACAAATAATAAACCCCTAATCCATTTTCCTTCCACTGCTGGCCTGGCTAATTACTCATCCTGGGAGACTCAGGCTAGAGATCGATTCCTTAAAGAGTCATCAGTAACATCCATCTTCCTGAGCTAGCTTTAGTGCCCCTTCTCTATGCCCTAAGTGACTGTTGGAATAGCTCTATCACTGCTCACACCATTGCAGTGTAATTACTGGCATACCTTGCTAGAATTAAGAATGGGCTTGAGTCTTACTCAACTTTGAATCAGTGGTGCCTGCAGTAATCCCTGGCACACAGTAGTTACTCCATATATGTTTACAGATTTAAGATGTGAGAGAAGATAAGGTTGTAATTATAGGCTGATAAGGCCATGAATGCCTTGCTCAGAAATTTGGAATGAATCATGGAGGTACTTGCAAAATGCATACAGATACTCTTTCTTCCTAATGTGATAATTACATAAATGATAAAGAAGAATTAATGAAAAGATAACCCTACCAGTAAGATATATAAAATGATTTTAAAATACATTCATTGCCATTTCTTGTTTCTAATGCATTCAGGTACTTTATTCAGCAGCTAAGCGAGTGCCTGCCATATGCCAAGTAGCATGCCAGTTTGGGGATACAGAAGTACACTATTTACTGTGTTGCTTTTTTGTCAGGTAGAATTCAGTTGCCAGAATAATACGGAATCACTGTTCT